>CM035836.1:40632256-40790017 GCA_020510985.1 Pholidichthys leucotaenia
GGGGTGGGCAATCATGTGCCATGGAGGGCCATTCCACTGCAGATTTTCTGTTCCACCCAGTGTCTTCAGCAGGTGTTTGCTCTGATCAGCTTCAAGGATCGCTAATAATTGAAAACACCTGCTGAAGACACTGGGTGGAACAGAAAATCTGCGCTGGAATGGCCCTCACTGCTCACCCCTGCTCTATAGCCTAACAGTAAAAATAATAAAATATAGAATCAGATTTATTGCCATTGTTCATGTAGTACACAAACTAGGAATTTGTCTCGATGCAATGCTGCAACATTAAACATGATAAAAATAAAAGATAGAATAAAAAACTATACATGCAATAAAATGTAGAATATGAATGAGTGATACCAGTCAAAGCAGTTTTTAAATATATTAGTGAGCAGCAGATATTGTGGAGTACCACATAGTGCAGTCGGTAATGCAAAAAGAAAACAGTGATGATTGACATGAGTCTGGTTGAGCTGCTGTACATAGTGCATAGTTGATAAGTCAAAGGCCCTTTTCCACTAGCCTCACTTAGCCCTACACCGCACCACTCAGCCCGTTTTAGGCGCTTTTCCACTAGCCCCAGCACCAGTTAGCAGGTACTTTTTTCGTACCTGATCCAGGGCAGGGTCTAACCGGGCTGAGTAGGGCTGTGATATGACTAAGAGACTGGTCGCCGCTGATTGGTCAGGTCGTAACGTCATGAAAGCGACTTTTTCTGCTGAGTTTACTCCACGACCGCCATTTGTAATTGTTCAGCCAGTGAACACAGTGCGCCCCTTTAATATGGTATATTATATTAATATACTGTATAATATACTTATATAATAATATACTCCTAATATTATATATTAGGAGGTGCGCAATTTTCTTTCTATATTGGGCGACGATCGCATCCAGCGCGAGTTGGACGGATCTACTTGAAATGCAGGTGTCCGAGCAGATGGCTTCCCAAGGGCACATCCATACTGCCAAACAGTGTCGGGAGAAGCTGAAAAAGCTGAAAAACGATTACCGAGCAGTGAAGGACCATATTGCTCGAAGTTCAGTGGATCGGAAGGAGTGGAAGTGGTTCGCTGAGAGACATTGGACTCGACACATCACTGTCACTGTCACGGTCACAGCCTTGGAAACCGTGGATGGTGAGTGTTGTTTTGATATTGCGCATCTTTTCGCCACTTGATCCTTTCTGTGCCAAGCTCACTGTTTTTAAGAAATAGGAAGGTTGTTAGATTGTGGGTAATGGTTGTTACTGAGGCTTGCGTATTGTTTTGCAGCCAACTGCAGATTCACGCATGCTTTGTGTTAAGTATTAGCGCGAACAAACCGCTGAATTACGCTTATTGTATTCCGGTTAAAAACTTTAGAGTGTTGTGTACATGTTGCACTTTGGTGTTAAGTTTTAAATTGAGTGCATTTTCTTTCTAGAATCGCAGTTCATATCACAGGGGTCCACCTCAGTGGACAGACACAGCGGACTCTCCTGGCGCTGCGTCTGCGTCTGGCTGAGCGACAGTTGGATTGATTCCCATGTCAGCCACATCACCAGCTCCATCTGGATCACGTTCAAGTGCCGGTAAGGCACAATAACCACAATTTTTTTTTTTGGTTGAAACAGGTCCAGCAGCGGAAACCAGGGTGGAAAAATCCATCCATCCATCTTCTACCGCTTAATCCTTTACAGGTCGCGGGGGGGCTGGAGCCTAACAAGTTATGTACCAAATTGATTAATGCAATTTCCTGTAGCTGCATATTAATTAATTGAAAATGTCTTTTTAAATGTACAAAAAGGTTATTCTTTGGTCTTCACTTATCGGTGTTCCACAACCATTTTTAGGTGTGGTGATTGGTGCTGTTGTAACTCCTGTTTTAGAAAAACAAAGTGCATGAACTGCCGTTGAAATCAACATGCTTCATTGAAATGTTTCGCGTCAGCTGACTGTATTAACCCATTCAGATTTCTGCGGCCACACTACAAGCAACTAGTTTAAACATTACCCATCCATCCATCCATATTCTTAATCTTAATCCTTTTTAGTTTTGCAGGGGGGCTGCAGCCGAAGACAGCACCCTGCGTGTTGCAAAATCTGCTCTACTGAGGGGCAGCAACATGACAGTTCAGCTTATATACAGCAATGAAGCATAATATAATAGTGACATTCCACCGCAGACTTTCACCTGTGTAATTCCATAATATATGTAGTGATCCAGCTTTAACGACCATGCCTTTCTGTCTTTCCATCTAGGCAAGACGAAAACAGACAACTCCCATCGCTGACCTTACATTAGCGATGGTCAACATGCATGACGAAGAGATGCGGCTCTTGGAACGGCAACATGACCAGCGGCAAGAATCAGGAGTACATGCAGCATTTGCGACAGGTGGCCGCAGATGTGCGGGCAGATGCGCGTGAAGCCCTGGAGCAGGACGCTGCGTTACGAAGGGAAGAGCTCGCAGAGATGTCATCGCCCAGTCTGTTTTTTTGTTTTTAAATTTTGCTTCTGGAATAAAATTGTATTGTTTGCATCAAAAGTCTGGTTTATCTGTTATGACACCGTATGAGAAAAGCCAATAATTACATACACATTCCATTCTCTGTTCACTCCACATGCTGCTGTTCATCAGGTCAGGTGTATAGCCTTCTAATGGTAATTTAATTTTTAACAACAACGAAATGTAATGTCTTGGTAGGTTTTTTTTTTTTTATTTTAAACAAATTTACAATGCTGAATCCATTTCTCTTGAACGGGTACATTTATGATTTATGTTATAAGCAGTTGTACAGGTGTGCTTGAACTTTTAGACACTGCTAAAGGTAAGTACGTGTAAGTTGAATGTTGCATCACCAGTCAAAATTTAATAAATTAAGAAGGAATCTAGCAAAAATTTGGCACTAATAACAGTAGACAAATCAGACAAGGATACACAACTGTGTTTTTGTTGCGCACAACTGTTGTTGCCAACAAGTGCAAAATTTATATTCCCTTTTCCCAACAATTAAAAATCAATTTGTAAGTAAAAGTGGGAGACCTTTACATGGGAAAATATGACATGTATCAGCACATGATTTATAGTTCAATTTGCATTTCCACCTAAGCAAAAGTGGCTTGTCGAGCTGGATTTTTGTGAAGATGGCCTGTGCGGTGTTTCTGCATGTAATTACATACCTGTCAAGTGATACGGTTTCGCCGTATTTTAATACGGGGAAAATGCAATTTTAGCAAATACGGGCGTATTGCCATTTCTGTATGCCAAAGAGAAAAATATACGGGAAAAAAAATTGAGTGTGGGGAGGAACACGTCGTGTGTGACCCCCACAGCGTACGGGGCTGTCAGAGCGCTCAGCGTGAGCAATTATCACAACAGAAGTGTGGACTCATCATTAGGCTGATGGCTTCGCACCTTCTTAACAGATAAGCGTTATGAACAAGAGGACAGGTAGATGGACCATGCACAACATTTTATTTACAAAAACATTTTTGAAATATGTATGCACATAAATGTGGATGAAATAGACAAGTATTGCATCACAGCATCTCGTGTTATATTGTAACGTGCAGCTCGACATGGCAACGTCCCACCGGGAGGTTTGAACTCACGCCTCCCGCTCTGGAGTCCCGCACTCTACCTGTGTCGCCAATAGGGTCAACCCACTTGGCAAGCCAAGTAGGGTGCTTATATTGAGTTCGCTACAATATCACCACCCTGCTCCTCTGCTCTCTGTGCCGCTGCTACCACTGGTTCATCTACTGCATCATCCAATGTAGTGTCAAACGTCTCTCCATGACTCTCACACAGATTGTGCAGAGCACAACAAGTCAGCATCATAGATTTAACCAGTTTCATGTCACAGTCATTCCTCCTTCCTTCTCTCCTCGTCATCAGCCATGTTTGTTGTGGAGGATTCAGTCGCGTGTGTTTCACGTCGCGAGGGTGTGGCGCCACCTGCTGTTCAACAAATCCCACCAACAGCAGGTGTGCCAGCAGTAGTTGAAAAGCAACTGAGGCTGAACCGAACCGAAGTGAGTAGAGCCGGGTTTTCAAATCGGGGCTGAGCGGGGCTAGTGGAAAAGGGCCTGTAGATCGCCCAAATGTCTCCTGAGCCAGCGGACGGAGCCACTGTTTCTTGCAGGAGGCAGTACAATAGAGACCAGCTGTTAGCAACTAACTGGCCCACGATGCTAACACAAAAACTCGACATACCAGGAGAAATAAGATGGAAACGGCATGGATATTGAGCTGGAGTAAGACGGCGGGCAAGGAATATAAGGTACAGACGTGTCCTCCCATCCGTTATTATGGGGAATGTACGATCGCAACTAAATAAGACTGACGAGCTAGTGGCTATCTCCCGCTACAAGAGCGTGTTCAGAGAGACTAGCTTGAAGTTGTTTACTGAGACGTGGCTAACAGAACTAGCAACAGATGCTAACATCGAACTGGAGGGTTTCCACGCAATATGGGCAGACCGGACACCAGACAGTGGAAAGGCAAGGGGCGGAGGATTGATAATGAGCTGCAGCTGACGTTGACAGCTGCGTCTGACACTCACTCACGTCAGACTACTTTTTTCTCCGTTTGTGTTTGTTTTTATCGATTTTATTTATTTATTTATTTATTATCCCTGTTGGTTGTTATCAGTTTTATTTACTGTTATTTCAGTATTGGCCTCACCTAAAAGTCCGTCTGGACACACGAGTAGCGGTTTTTGGCTAGCTGCGGGCTACCCATCTCAGCGCCTGGAACGCCATGGCTCCTTCTCCGTCATGTTCCCGCTGTTCATCGCTCCTCGAGAAGGTCTCTGAGCTGGAAATGAGGTTCTCCAATCTTTACAAGATTCGGGAGGCTGAAGACCATATTGACACCATCATTCTCAGGCGATCATCGGCCCCGGCCACCGCCTCGCAGCTGGCGGAAACTGCTACTCATTTGGGTGAGCTGAGTGCGTCTCCACCTACTTCCACACCTCCTCCAGCCTCCGCAGATGTCCATGACCTCAGCAACAATCACTGGTTTCGTCTCGGGGCTAAACCAAAAGCTTCGCTTGGTCCCTCTCATTCTCCATCTGCGCCCTGGACCTTGGTTCGACCAGCTAATGGCCATCGTCGATTGACCGGAATGGGCCACGCCTCTTCTCTTCCGGTGTCCTTGGATAACAGATTTGATATCCTTTCCCTGGAGGATTTTCCCCACCTGGACGCTGGCCGCCCGCTCGTGGACACCCCTCATCTTCCCTCCCCTCCTTCAGCGGCGGCTCATGTCCGCAAACCCTGGATGAAGACCACTCAGGGTGTGTCAAATTACACACCTGCTCCAGACAGAAAAAAAGAGCGCATCCCTTCCGCCTTCGCAACAACAACATCATCCTCTTCAGAATACCTATCCACATCAGAATCCACCAACAAACCCCCCCCAGACGACGCTGGTAATTGGTGACTCGATCGTGAGGAATGTCAGAAGCAGGTACTTTGTTACTCGATTTTTTTCCCGGGACTAGAGTCTCTGACATTGAGGCTCTTATCCCTGACCTGCTGAATGAATTCCCTCACGTACAAACTGTCGTTGTGCATGTGGGATGCAATAACATCCCAGATGAAGCATCTGAGATTTTAAAAAGTGACTTCAGGAGCCTTCTGTCCACTCTTATGAACTGTGGCAGACGTGCGCTCATCTCTGGGCCTTTGGCACCTCTCAGGTGAGGCTGTAATCGTTTTAGTAGAACTCTCAGCCTTAATTATTGGCTGTGTTTTACTTGTCCTATTTTTAACATTGGTTTATTATTATATATGATTTATTTTGGAACCACCGTGTCACAAATTGGTGTGTGTGACCAAGCGAGGCAGGAGGCTTGAGACAGGTTTCAATTAACAGTCTATTTATTTCCAAAAGAACTCACTTACAGATAAACAATGTAATGATGTCTTCACACCGACACGGAAAACTTCAACCACAGAAGCTCAAGCGCTCAAAAGATCACTTCATATCATTAACCACCAGCTTATATACACACAGCTGAGATAATCAATGATAATCAGGACATACCATGTCCTAGGTAAAACAACAACATCATTCTGTTTTCCACAAATACCCACTGATGTCTAAAAATGCATAAATAATTCCCAGCTATACAAAATACATATAAATAACAGAAATAAATAATTCAATAAATACTACAAACCCCTATTTACAAAATCTAAACCTCCCCTCTTACTTACCATACATAATTCCTTCCTGCAGGTGTCCTATAAAAAGGCCCTCAACCCCTAACAGAGTCTTTTGCCTGGACACCCACAGGAAGCATGTTGGCAAAGGTATGTGGACTAAATAATTTACCAATTGTTTTTACCCAACTAATTAACCATAACCATTATCTCAACAAGGGCATTCAATTAGTCACAGACAGATCATAGATATAGTGTGTGTACTTTACAACAGTCATAATATTTACCATATCACAAATATAACAGTCACATACAATAAATCATACCAGTGGTGACACCTCGTTACATATCCTCCCCCCTTTCCCCAGAGTACAGTACTCTGAGTCATGTACTCTTGAGAGGCTGTCGGCCACAAGGTTGGTCTTCCCTGCCACATACCGAACAGTAAAATCATATGGTTGGGACACATACCACCCTGTGAGACGACTATTTACATCCTTCATCCTGTCCAGCCACTGTAAGGCCCGATGATCTGTCTCCAACACAAAATGACGCCCCAATAAATAATATCTCAGAGACCCTATTGCCCATTTCATGGCAAGACATTCTTTTTCTATTGTGGAATATCTTGTCTCCCGGTCCAACAATTTTCGGCTCAAGAACAGTACTGGGTGTCTCTCTCCCCTCTCCTCCTGGAGAAGTACTGCTCCAATGCCAACTCCTGAAGCATTTGTCTGCAAAATAAATGGATGAGCAAAATCTGGACTGTAGAGAACCTTCTCCCCAGAAACAGCCCTCTTCAGATCCTCAAAAGCTCTGTCACATTCCTCTGTCCATTTTACCTTATTAGGTGCTGAAGCCTTGGTGAGGTCAGTCAACACTGCTGCTCTTTCAGCAAAGTGGGGAATAAACTTACTGTACCACCCTACCATTCCCATAAATGATCGTACCTTTTTCTTAGTAGTGGGTATAGGATAGGTCTGGATGGCATCCAGTTTACCTACTCGTGGTCTAATCACCCCCTGACCAACCACATGTCCCAGGTACTCCACCTGTTGCTGTCCGAACGCACATTTGTGTGGATTAATTGTCAGTCCCGCCCTCTTAATCAGCTGAAGGACTTGCCTAAGATGTATCACATGTTCTTCCCAGGTCTGACTATAGATGACCACGTTATCCAAATAGGCAGCTGCAAAATTTGGTACCTTTCTTAACACTTGGTCCATCAGCCGCTGAAACGTTGCAGGTGCCCCCTGAAGGCCAAATGGCATGACCCTAAACTGGAAACTGCCATAAGGTGTTTTAAAGGCTGCAAGTTCCTTTATTTCTGGTGCCAATGCCACCTGCCAATACCCCTTACATAGGTCCAAAGTAGAAATAAATCTAGCCTTGCCCACTCTCTCTAATAATTCAATCTGGGGCATGGGGTATGACTCAAATTTAGATACTGAATTAAGATATCTAAAGTCAATACAAAATCTTAATGAGCTATCTTTTTTGGGGACCAGCACAATCGGACTACACCACTCACTGGCTGACTCCTCGATCACTCCCAGCTGCAACATCAGATCAATCTCCTGCTTCATCTTTGGAGCCAATCGCTCCGGGATCCTATAAGATTTCCTACGTGGAACAGCTTCCTCTTTCAAATGTACTTTATGATGTACCAATGTGGTGAAACCAGGTCTCTCCTGAAACAGTTCTGGATCTAATAGTTCCTCTAACTCTCTCTGCTGGTCCACCTGCAAATGACACTTGAAACACGTAAGGCTCTGACACATTTGTGGGAAAAGTCTGTTCTCTCTCCTCATCCACTTCCGTCGCACAAACGAGGAGCTGTGGTGTCTCCTGCAAAACAGGTTGCTGCCGCTGATGACCAGGCTGCTGAAACTCTTTCAACAAGTTAATGTGGAAGGTCTGATATTTTACCTTCCTGTCAGGCATATATAGTTCGTATGTCACTGAGCTTAGTTTCTTAGAAATTTCATATGGCCCCTGCCATCGAGCCAACAGCTTACTGTCACATGAGGGCAGCAATAACAAAACTTGTTGCCCTGGGTGAAAGACTCTTTCTGGCCTTCTTGTCATACCAAGTTTTTTATTTGGCCTGCGCCGTCCTCATGTGTTCCTGAGCCAAAGCAGTCATTCGATCCAGTTTCTCTCATTTTAATGACGTAAGAGACCACATTGTCCTGATCACTCGGTGGACTCTCCCAGTGCTCCTTTAATAAATCCAGTGGGCCCCTCACCTGACGACCATACAGCAGTTCAAAAGGTGAGAACCCTGTTGAAGCCTGGGGCACCTCCCAATAAGCAAACAACAAATAAGGTACCCATTGGTCCCAATCTGAGCCCGTTTCAGAAACAAATTTCCGCAGCATGTTTTTGAGAGTCTGATTAAATCGCTCCACAAGTCCATCAGTCTGAGGGTGATAAGGGGTGGTCTTAATACCCTTAATACCCAACAGCTTGTATACTTGCTGCAACAGTTTGGACAAGAAATTTGTTCCACAGTCTGTCAAAATTTCTCTGGGTATGCCTACCCTTGAAAACAACTGGATAAGGCAGTTGGCAACCTGCCTAGCCTTGATAGATTTCAGGGGGAAGGCTTCTGGGTACCGAGTAGCGTAATCACAAATTACCAGAATGTTTTTATTACCAGCAGAACTTCTCTCTAGGGGGCCAACTATATCCATCCCTATTCTATCAAATGGTGTTCCAATGATTGGTAATGGGTGTAGTTGGGCACGAGCTACTCCCCTAGGTGATGTAACCTGACATATTGGACACGAAGTACAGAAGTCCTTTACCTGGATATACATTCCTGGCCCCACAAACCATCTAGCAATTCTCTGTAAAGTCTTTTGAAATGCTAGATGACCTGCCCAAGGGATAACATGTCCCAGTTCCATAATTTTTGGTGTGAGGTCCTGTGGCAAAGCTATGGCCATAACCTCACCTTGTTGTTGGTATAAGATGCCCTTTCTTATGACATACATGGCCTCAGCCAAACAATCCGTTCTACCCTGTTTCACACCCTCAATCTCCGAGACCTTATTTAACCATGGCTCAAGTGCTGGGTCAGCTTTCTGTAATGCAGCTATGTCAGGAGGGATGTCAAACTCTACTGACTGATTTAGCTGTGGCGTTTCTTCGCCCAAGTTCTTTACAGAGGCTAACACCTTATCTCTTCTCCTCTGAGCCCTGGATTTAGGTTGCTTAATAGGCCTGCCTCTATCTCAGAACCATAAAATGGTAACTCCTGAAAAACATTGGCAGCCCTCTGTGCTCTGTGCCCTGGTTGTCACTATATTACAATTTTTCACCACAGGCGTGTTTACTCTCTGCTCAACAGCGCTACCTGCCTGTCTCTCCTCTGTTTGTTCCTCTCTAACCTGTTGTATGATGTCCAGCAAAGTTGGAACATCGTTGCCAAGAATAACAGGATATGGCAAATCAGGCACAAGAGCTACAGGAAGGAGATAAGTTTGACCCCCTACTGTTAAATAAACCTCAGCGGTCGGGTACAGTTTTTTATCCCCATGGACACAACTGATATTCATTTTCGACTCATTCCACAAGTCCCTAGGGACCAAACTAGGTAGCACAACCATTTGAAAACAGCCTGAGTCTAACAGGGCCTCTTCACACTGACCATTAAGCAACACCTTCGTTTTATATACTCCACTGTGTACTGGGGCTGAAAAAATGGGTCTAGGAACTGAACATAATAATGATGGTTTACTATTTCTCGTGGCAGGACATGTATATTGTGTGTGGCTAATTTTATTACATTGGTAACAGCGTATATCGTGACCAGGGACCAAACGTGACTTTCTACTCCCACTAAGTTTGCTAACAGTGGCCTGACTGGAACTGGAATGCAGTCTTTTCTGTGTTTGACCACCCCTTTCACCCCCATCAAACTTACTCCGTGAGGTGAAAGAGCCATCACGGCCGAGAGTAGGTCTCCTGCTCCCAGACCTGGCTGACAGAAAAACCTCCGCCAAACGAGCAGCGTCCTCTGCAGTCTTCGGGTCCCGCTCTTGTATCCAGATTCCCAGTTCCGGGTTCACCATCCGCAGAAACTGTTCCAAAATTATAATTTCCATAATGTCTTTTATCGTTGCGGTCTCCGGTTTAATCCATTTAATAAACAGGTCTTTTAATCGTACATATAGTTCACGAGGGGTTTCGTCCTGATAAATATCCAGGGACCGAAACCTTCTCCTATACGTGTCAGATGTAATCTCATACTTATTCAATATAGCTTCCTTCAGTTTTTTATAATTGTTCATGTCAGCAATATCCATCAAAACATACGCGCTCCGCGCTTTACCTGTAAGCAGAGGAGCCAGATAAACAGCCCACTCCTCTTCACTCCAGTGGCAGACTGTAGCGATCCTCTCGAATGTCGCCAGGTAATGCTCAATGTCGTCCTCGGGTGAGAGAGGATTCAGCCTGGGCTCGTGGTGCATTCGTGGCCTCCTTGGCTGCACCTGCAGCGGCAAATCCTCCTCCTGCGGGCCGACCCGACTGGCCGTCACCCTGGGATCCTCCCTCGAAGCGCCATCGTCACCACTATGTTCAGCCCGGCTCCCATACTCCTCTCTCAGCTCCATAACCTGCGACTCCATCCGATGAATATGATTTTCCACAGCCTGCCACTTTTGCTCCTGACGAGCGGCTTCTTCCTCCAGCTGGCGGTCTCTCAGAGTCAGTGAACGCACCAAAGATTTTACCAGGCATGTTAGCTCCTCGAGCTCGCCCAGTCCGCTGACTGCCGGCTCCTCCTCCGTCATACCTGTGTCCAGCTCAGACCGCTCCTCCTGCCTCATTTTTCTTCTCGCCATGGGTCCTTTTGTCCACCAAACGCCACGGCGTCCACAGGCCGGACCACCACTTCCACCAAATGTGGCGTCTCGTCCTGGGAACGGACCACCGCTGCCACCAAATGTCACAAATTGGTGTGTGTGACCAAGCGAGGCAGGAGGCTTGAGACAGGTTTCAATTAACAGTCTTTCTATTTATTTCCAAAAGAACTCACTTACAGATAAACAATGTAGTGATATCTTCACACCGACACGGAAAACTTCAACCACAGAAGCTCAAGCGCTCAAAAGATCACTTCATATCATTAACCACCAGCTTATATACACAGCTGAGATAATCAATGATAATCAGGACATACCATGTCCTAGGTAAAACAACAACATCATTCTGTTTCCACAAATACCCACTGATGTCTAAAAATGCATAAATAATTCCCAGCTATACAAAATACATATAAATAACAGAGAAATAAATAACACTATAAATAACACTATAAATAATTCAATAAATACTACAAACCCCTATTTACAAAATCTAAACCTCCCCTCTTACTTACCATACATAATTCCTTCCTGCAGGTGTCCTATAAAAAGGCCCTCAACCCCTAACAGAGTCTTTTTGAGGTACGGAAGGCTCAGGTAAACAAAGAGTCGGTAATTGCGGTATTCTTTGACGTGGAAAAAGCGTATGACATGTTGTGGAAGGAGGGGCTGATGATAAAGTTAAGTATGTTAGGAATATCTGGGAGAACATTTAACTGGATAAAGGATTTTTTGTTTAATAGGTACATCCAAGTTAGAGTGGGTAGAGCCATGTCAGATAGGTACTTGGTGGAAAATGGCACCCCCCAGGGTAGTGTTATAAGCCCAGTCCTTTTTTCTATTATGATAAATGATGTTTTTTCTGTTGTGAACAATGACATTGGCCGTTCTTTATTTGCTGATGATGGGGCATTATGGAAAAGAGGGAGTAATTTTAAGTATATAAGAGGGAAAATACAAGAAGCGATAAGTGCAGTGGAGGGATGGTCATATTCCTGGGGATTTAAATTCTCTGTTGAGAAAACAAAGGTGGTGGTGTTTACAAGGAAAAGGGTAGCGGATGCCCAGTTAACACTGTACGCTCAGGAATTGGAACAAGTCAAAGTTTTTAGGTTTCTGGGCATCTGGTTTGATGTTACTCTAACTTGGAGGGAGCATATTCAGAAGATGTCAGCTAGGTGCAAAAAAGTACTGAATGTGATGAGGTGTTTGACAGGGGTTGAGTGGGGTGCTAGCAGAACGGCTATGAGAAACATTTATGTTGCTTTAATTAGGTCTATATTGGATTATGGGTGTATTGTATATGGATCGGCTGCTAAAACTACGTTGAGCAAGTTGGATGTCATCCAGGCCCAGGCACTGAGGATCTACTGTGGGGCTTTTAAAACAACTCCTGTTGCGGCCCTCCAGGTGGAAATGGGGGAAATGCCATTAAGCATCAGGCGTAAGCAGATGATGACGAGTTACTGGGTCAATTTGCAGGGGCACGCTCAAAAGAAACATCCTACAGTCGGAGTGTTGTTGCCTTGTTGGGAGGGGGAAAGAGGGAAAGGGGAGAATTTTGCATTTCACGCTGGGAGAGTGGCGAGGGATATGAAGTTATGTGATAGAACGTACTGTATATCCCATCAGTTCCTTTGCCAGTCACTCCTCCTTGGTTTTTCTACCCAGTATCAGTTGATTTGTTTTTTTTGGAAAAGATGCGAGGGTGCAGAGAATTTGGAAACGCTGCAATTTTAGTAGAGGATCGGTTGGGTACAATATATCATTCCCTTACCCCAGTATTCACAGATGGATCAAAGGACCCTGACACGGGCTGCACTGGATTTGCTTTCCATATCCCTGCCTTAAAAATATCTGATAGTAGAAGAACATCTTCCCATCTGTCTGTGTATACAGTCGAATTGTTGGCTTTGGTGGCTGCATTGCAGAGGATTGAGGAGCTGATGGTCAAGGGTTTAGTCCTTTGTTCGGATTCCAGTGCAGCCTTGCTGTCAATAAAATCAGGGTCATCTGATTGCAGACAGGACTTGATTTATGAGTTATATGAGACTTTATATAGACTCGGAAACAAAGGGGTGGCTGTGGTGTTTATGTGGGTTCCAGCTCACAGGGGGATTAAGGGAAATGAGGTCGCAGATAAATTGGCTAAACAGGCTCTGGGACACTGGGAGGTGCGGGATATTTCACTGAGTAAATCTGAGGCAAAAACGCTGATTAAAGAGTGTATTAGGCAGGAGTGGCAGCATAGGTGGGATACAGGGGAAACAGGGCGACATTTGCATGCTATCCAGAGTGCGGTTGGAGTGAAGGGCAGGATGGGGACAAGAAACACAAAGGAAGAGAATATTTTATCTAGGATAAGGATGGGACACACTAGGCTAAATAAAACTGCATCTGGTAGGTAAGCACCCGACAGGGATGTGCGATTATTGTGAGAGAGAGGAAGAAAGTGTGGAGCATGTCATTTTCCACTGCCAGAAGTATACCCAGGAGAGAGACAGATTAGTGGAGGGAATTAGAGGATTAGGGGTGGGTGATGTTAACCTAAGCATGATGGTGGGAGATGGGGTAAGAAAGTTGTTGGTCTTCCTTAAAGATACGGGATTAATTAATAGAATATAGTGGGGGTTTTTTTTGTTTTTGTTTTTTTTTTTCTCCTCCCTTGGGGTATAATGTCTGGTCCACACTCCAACGCTGGATGGCGGTAATGCGCCTTTAAGTTGGGTGCCCCCGCCAAAAAACAGAAGAAGAAGAAGAAGAACAGAGTCTTTTGCCTGGACACCCACAGGAGGCATGTTGGCAAAGGTATGTGGACTAAATAATTTACCAATTGTTTTTACCCAACTAATTAACCATAACCATTATCTCAACAAGGGCATTCAATTAGTCACAGACAGATCATAGACATAGTGTGTGTACTTTACAACAGTCATAATATTTACCATATCACAAATATAACAATCACACATACAATAAATCATACCAGTGGTGACACCTCGTCACACACCCATCACTTATGAGGCCTGATGGCATCCACCCAAATAGACGTGGTGCACGTGCTTTAACAGACAATCTTTTTTATTTTATTCAGTGTTTTCTGGTACAGTGACTGAAATTTGGTGTGTTTACTTACTCTGAAGTTTCTGGGTTTGCCAATCTGCCCTTTTTTGGTCCTGTTTCCACATATTGTATCGATCCCGTTAACTCGGGTGGTCTTTACCGTTTGGATCAGCCTTTGATTTATAATCCTTCAGAGACTGAGTCTGTCTCCTGTTGCCCTAAATATTGTTACCCAGAACTATTACAACACAACCTGAAAAACACTCGCACTTCTGCAGCTCCTCCTCATCCACCACCCTTGAACTTTGTCCCTCTCTCCTCCCTTAGAGAACCTTTTTCTGCTCCCTTTAAAGTTAATAAAAAAGTTTAAAAAAAAATAGAATGCATAAACTTCCCAGATTGATTAAACAAAATGTTGAGAAAATTCTAATCCAGCCTCAAGTCTCTAAAATTAATACAATTAATAATTCGGCCTCTCCCCCCCCCCCCCCCCCAAAGTTTAAAAATTAAATGTGGCTTATTAAACATTAGGTGTCTATCTTCTAAGTCTCTTCTGGTCCATAATTTATTAATCGATCACCAGATCGATCTACTATCCCTCACAGAGACCTGGCTCGGGCTTGATGATTATGTTGGTCTGAAAGAATCAACTCCCTCTGGGTATTTAAACTGTCATAACCCCAGAGGTTCTGGTCGTGGTGGTGGAGTGGCGGCAATTTTCCATCCTAAATTGCTGGTTAATGTTAAGCAGAAATTATGTTTTAATTCCTTTAAAGGTTTGGTCCTCAGTGTGGGGCCTGTTGGCAATCTTGGCTTGATCCCAGTTCTCTTTGCCATAGTTTATCGTCCTCCCACAGCCTATTCAGAGTTTCTATCGGAATTTGCCGAATTTTTTGCTGATTTGGTGCTGAAAGCTGATAGAATAATTATTGTAGGGGACTTTAATATACATGTTGATGTTGAGAGTGACTGTCTTAATAAGGCTTTCAATTCAATTTTAGGCTCAATGGGGTTTTCCCAAAAAGTAAAAAATTCTACCCATTATTTCCACCATACATTGGACCTTGTTTTGGCATATGGTATAGATATCAAAAATCTGGTTGTCTCCTCATAATCCTGTACTGTCTGACCATTGTCTGTTAATTTTTGATTTCATTATCTCTGATCACTTGTTTCCAAAAGAAAAATACTACTACAGCAGATGTCTTTCTGATGACGTTGTTGCTAAATTTTTGCAGATTGTCTCCTCTATGCCATGGGTCAACACAACAGAAACACCTGAAATAAGTGATGGAGAGTCTGCTCCATTCGTGATTGATAGCATGGTTGATGGTGTCACTGCCTCTCTGCATCGCACTCTAGATTTGGTAGCCCCTTTATAAAAGAAAAAGTCTAACCAGAGATTTCTTACTCCTTGGTTTAACTCAGAAACTCGTGGCTTGAAACAGAAGGCTCGTCAATTGGAAAGAAAATGGCGTTCAACTAATTCAGATGAATTCTACTTAGCGTGGAGAAATCATCTCTTAATCTATAAAAAATCTCTTAGAAAAGCTAGATGAAGCTATTATTCTGCATTAATAGAAGCAAACAAGAATAACCCCAGGTTTCTCTTCAACACTGTAGCCAGGCTTACAAAGAGCCATGACTCGGTCAATCCTCGCATCCCCCCTGAGCTTTCTAGTCAGGACTTTCTGAACTATTTCAATCTTAAAATTTTATCTATTAGAGATGAAATTAGTCAGATTCTTACTACCGTAAACTCTAGTACATTTACTACTGCTGCTCCCTCAATTGATATCTGCTTGGATAGATTTACTCCAAATCAACCTCTTGGAGTTGGATAGGGTAGTTTTCTCTTCTAAGCCTTCATCTTGCCTTCTCTACCCTATTCCTTCCAGGTTATTTAAAATTATTTTCCCAATTATTAGTAGCCGTATTCTTCTTATCATTAATTCTTCTTTAACTCTGGGTTATGTTCCACTGGCTTTTAAAACTGCTGTAATTAAACCTTTACTTAAAAAAAACAACGCTCAATCCTGGAGTTTTGGCCAATTATCTACCTATCTCCAATTTGCCTTTCATTTCAAAAATCCTGGAAAGAGTTGTTGCTGTGCAATTATCTGACCATTTGCAGGGAGTTGGTTTGTTTGAGGTGTTTCAATCTGGGTTCAGAGCTCATCACAGCACTGAAACTGCCTTAGTGAAGGTCTCTAATGACCTCCTGACTGCATCTGATAATGGACTTGTCTCTGTTCTTGTTCTTTTAGATCTCAGTGCAGCCTTTGACACTATCGATCATGCCATTCTACGTGATAGATTGGAACACTTTGTTGGACTCAGTGGAACTCCATTGCAGTGGTTTAGATCTTATTTGTCTGATAGATTTCAGTTTGTCCATGTCAATGATGGATTTTCTACCAGCTCTAAGCTCACTCACGGAGTTCCACAGGGATCTGTGTTGGGCCCTGCTCTTAAGTCTATATATGCTCCCGCTGGGCAATATCATCAGAAAGCACTGTTTACATTTTCATTGTTATGCTGATGACACACAACTATACCTGTCAATGAAGCTCGATGATTGTGATCAGTTCGCCAAGCTAGATGCCTGTCTTAAGGACATCAAAGCTTGGATGACTTGTAATTTTTTACTATTGAACTCTGAAAAGACTGAAATCATTGTTGTTGACCCAAAACATCTTAGAAATTCTTTTTCAGATTATGCCCTTAATTTAGATGCTGCCACTCTCACTCTGAACAGTTGTGTGAGGAACCTTGGAGTGATTTTTGACCAGGATTTGTCCTTTAATTCACATATTAAAACTGTTTCTAGGACCGCCTTATTTCATCTGCGCAATATTGCTAAGATCAGGAGCATCTTGTCTCTGGGTGATGCTGAGAAACTGATTCACACCTTTGTCAGTTCGCGATTAGATTATTGTAATTTGCTATTATCTGGTTGTCCTAGAGTATCTTTAAAAAAGTCTAAAATTGATTCAAAATGCTGCTGCTAGATGTTTTAATTGGTTCTAGAAAAAGAGATCATATTTCCCCGGTTCTGTCCTCCCTCCATTGGCTTCCAATTGAATTCAGAATCAAGTTTAAAATCCTTCTTCTTACTTTCAAAGCTCTTATCAATCTGGCCACCCAATATATAAAATATCTGATATTACCTTACCATCCTAACAGAGCATTACGCTCCCAAAATGCTGGCTTACTTGTGGTGCCCAGAATCTCCAAAAGTACGGTGGGAGGCAGAGCCTTCTGCTACCAAGCCCCTTCTCTCTGGAACCAGTTACCACTTTGGGTCCGGGAGTCAGACTCGGTCTCTGTCTTTAAGAACAGGGTAAAATCCTTCCTTTTTAATATAGCTTTCATTTAACGAGGGTATTTGTGTCTTTTAACCCCACTCTTGGTCTATTGTTATCTGATCCATACTGCTGGTTGATCTCCAATATTGTACTTGGCATCTTACTGCTATGTTCTTTATGTCTGTCCTTTCCATCCTCCCTATCCCCTCATCCCCAGCCAGTCACAGCAGACGACTGCCCCTCCCTGAGCCTGGTTCTGCTAGAGGTTTCTTCCTTCCAAATGGGAGTTTTTCCTCTCCACTGTCGCCTAGTGCTTGCTCATAGGGGATCGTCTGATTGCTGGGTCTTTCTGTGACTGTGTGATTTTTTTTTTTTTTTTTAATCTACACTGTGGCACCATGAGACGGCTTTTGTTGTGATGTGGCACATTATAAATAAAGCTGAATTGAACTGAATTGAATTAGTCGAGCTGTACAATAATATTACTAGTAAGAAAATGGTAGCAATTTGTGGAGATTTCAATATTGATCTACTTAATCCACATCAACAAAATGTAGTTACAGAGTTCATGAACTCTATGTACAGCATGAGTCTATATCCCACAATAACACATCCCAGTAGAATCACAGCTCACTCTGCTACACTTATTGACAACCTGTTTGTCAATGTTCTCGACAAGAAAATAGAAAGTGGATTATTGATAAATGATATAAGCGACCACTTGCCAGTCTTTGCACTTATCCATGGCCACACGGGGCCCAACCCAGAAAAAATCTCAATCGTTCAGACACAAATCACCAAACGCAATCAGTTCTTTTAAAGAGGACTTGCTGAAGCAAGACTGGACAGAAGTCTATGTATCAGATGTAAATGAAGCCTATGACACATTTATAAACATTGTAACCACTCTTTATGAAAAAAACTGCCCATTAGTTAAAAAAAAGCTTAAACACAAATTTACTGACAAACCATGGTTAACCAAAGGACTACAAAAGGCGTGTAAAAAGAAAAATTTATTATATAAAGCTTTCATAAAGAAAAGGACAAAAGAAGCAGAGCAGCGGTATAAAACATACAAAAATAAGTTAACATATATAATAAGATGTAGTAAAAGAGACTATTACAGTAAAGAACTGGAAAAAAACAAAGACAATATTAAAAATACATGGATAATAATCAACAGTATCCTTGGAAATAAAAGCAGAAATACCAGCTACCCAACTAACATTCCAAAAAATAATAAATCGACTCCGAATGTGAATATAGCTTCACCTGCAGATGAATTTAATAATTTTTTTGTTAACATTGGACCTAAACTGGCCCGAGAAATACCCACTACGGTGCCTACAGGTGATTCAATATGCAATAACACTGCTGTAAAAGACACCATCTTCATAAAGAACACAGACGAAAGAGAGGTCATTGAAATTGTTAAATCGTTCAAAAGTAAAACATCTACTGACTGCGATGGTATTGATATGCTACTAGTCAAAACTGTTATCGAATGCATAGTGAAACCACTGACGTATATCTGTAACCTGTCTCTCCAATCAGGTATATTTCCCAATGCAATGAAAATAGCTAAAGTAATTCCGATTTACAAGACAGGCGACAGAGGGGAACTCTCCAACTACAGACCAATTTCACTATTACCGCAATTTTCCAAGATACTTGAAAAAATATTCTATGAGAGAATTGACAACTTCATACTGAAGAATGATTTATTGTGTGAGCAGCAATATGGGTTCAGACACAAAAGGACAACAGCATATGCCTTAATGGAATTTACAGAAAAAATATCAACAGCCATTGAAAATAAAGAGTATTCAGTTGGAGTATTCCTGGATCTTAAAAAAGCATTTGATACAGTAGATCACAATCTATTATTAAAGAAACTACAAAATTGTGGTATTAGAGGGGTAGCACTGTCCTGGTTAAGAAGTTACTTAAAGAATAAATATCAGTTTGCATGTGTTAACAACAAAAACTCAGAGCTACTGAAGGTCACCTGTGGAGTCCCACAGGGTTCAGTTTTGGGACCATTATTATTCAATATGTATATAAATGATATATGTAAAGTTTCAGAAAAAATGGACTTAATATTGTTTGCTGAAGACACTAACCTGCTATGCAGTGGAAACAATTTGGAACAACTTCTGGATACACTCGGAAAGGAATTAGGAAAGCTGAAACTGTGGTTTGATTCAAACAAATTAACGCTCAATTTAAGCAAGACAAAATTTATAGTCTTTAACAACCATCACAACTACCCAGTACCCAAACTCAGTGTAAATGGTGTAGAGATTGAAAGGGTATCCGAAACTAAATTCCTTGGAGTAATAATTGATAACAAACTGTGTTGGAAGCCACATATTAATTATATAAAAGGTAAAGTATCCAAATCAATTGCAATATTACACAGAGTGAAAAATTTGCTGAATCAACCCACACTATACACCTTGTATCATTCATTAATACTCCCATACATGACATATTGTAATGAAGTATGGGGAAATACATATAAAACAAACATAAATCCACTCTTTATGCTTCAAAAGAGAGCTATTAGGATAATCAACAAAGCAGCTTACAGGGAACCAACAAACCCACTTTTTCTTAAACAAAAAACTCTCAAGTTGAAAGATCTGATCGACTTTAAAACTGCAATAATAATGTTCAAAGTGAAGAATCTATCACTGCCCGCAAATATCCAAAAGTTGTTCCAAACAAGGGAGAAACGATATCACTTCAGAGGAACATGTATATTTCAAAAGCCTACAGTGAGAACAACCACCAAGCAACACTGTATTTCAGTGCAAGGTGTCAGATTATGGAACGATTTTGGACCTGAATTAAAATCATGTACAAAGCTTGGACAATTTAAACAAAAACTAAAGGAAGAAATACTCCAAACATATTTACAAGACGACATGTAAACTCACATAAGGATTGACATTTCCAGCCTGTGTTGTGTTGTAGCTTAGTTTTTCTTTTTTTCTTTTTTCTCTGTGACACTATGTCTTAGATTTGTTTTTGAATAGTAACCGCTTAACTTAGACTAGCTCAGTTTTCTTTTTCTCTCAGTCACATTTTGTCTTAGCCTTGTTTTAAATTGTAATCGCTCTCGTCTTGTTTTCTCTTTTTTCTCCTTTGAATTCTTGGATGGAATATGGGTGGGCAATATAAGCTGCGGCTTCAGCCATCACCCATTTCGGATAACTCACGTGGAATTGTATAGTAGAAGGAGTCTTTGTCTAATTTGACCTTGTTGTTATATTATACAGTTTCTTTTAACCTGTAATGTACTATCCGAAATAAATAAATTCATTCATTCATTCATTCATTCATTCATTCATTCAATTGAATTGAATTGAATAGAATAATGCATGTCAATAACAGCTGGTGCAGACCAAGACATATCATGGTTAAACAACAACACTGCAACAAAGACATTGAGTTGTTAGCTGTTAGCAAGTGGCCTACCTATCTCCCGAGGGAATACTCACACATGATCAGCATTGTTATTTATGCAAATCCACAGCGAACGCTGGGACAGCGCGTGATGTCATTCACTCAGTAACTGGCAGGCTGCTGATAGAACACCCAGATGCCCTTCTCCTCATCTCAGGTGATTTCAACCATATTTCATTGTCCCCCATTCTACCCATGTTCACCCAGTATGTCACATGCCACACTAGAGACAATAAAACTCTGGACTTATTCTATGCAAATACTAAGGAGGTGTACACCTCATCACCACTCCTCCCACTCGGGAGATCGGATCACAACTTGGTTCATCTCCTGCCGGTGTACAAACCCCTAGTGCACAGACAACCACCGGTCACGCGCACAGTGAAGTTATGGTCTGGGGAGGCAATGGACCCTCTAAAGGACTGTTTTGAAACCACTGCCTGGGAGCAGCTCTGCGATCCATATGGTGAGGACATCGATGGCCTCACTCACACCATCACAGACTACATCAGCTTCTGTGTGGACAACACTGTACCCACCAAGACCATACAGTGTTGCTCGAACAACAAACCCTGGATCAACCCCGAAATAAAAACACTTCTGAGAGAGAAGAAGAGGCTCTTCAGGTCGGGGAACAGGGAGATGCTGAAGTCTGTACAGATGGAGCTGAGGAGGAAGATCAGAGAAGGCAAGGACAGCTTCAGGAAGAAGAAGGAGGACAAGCTGTGACAGAGCAACATCGGCAGGGTCTGGAGAAACCTTAAAACCATCTTTGGGCTCCAGAATACCTCCTCCCATGCCACGGGGGGCAGGAAGTGGGCGAACAATCTGAACCTGTTTTTTAATAGGTTTGACCAATCGCCCTCCCCCCCGACTGTACAACAACCACTGCTGCCTCTAAAGTCATTGAGACCTGCTGTCCACACCCCACTCCACCAACACCCCCCACTCCCAGCACACAGCCCCCCCAACCTGACCCTCACTAAGACCCAGGTGAGGACGGAGCTGAGGAAGATCAAGGCGAGGAAGGCCTCAGGACCGGACGGCATCAGCGCAAATCTCCTCAAGTCTTGTGCAGACCAGCTGTGTGGGATTGTGGAGCACATCATCAACCTGAGCCTGAAGCTGGGGAGGGTACCACAGTTGTGGAAAACATCTTGTGTGGTACCTGTACCAAAGACTTCCCACCCCAAAGACCTGAACAGCTACAGACCAGTGGCCCTGACGTCTCACATGATGAAGACCCTGGAGAGACTGCTCCTTGCTCACCTCTGCCCCCTGGTGGGACCAGCGATGGATCCACTCCAGTTCGCCTACCAGCATGGCATTGGGGTGGAGGATGTGGTGATCTTCCTCCTTCACCATTCTCTGTCCCACCTGGAGAAACCCGGGAATGCGGTGAGGATCATGTTCTTTGACTTCTCCAGTGCTTTCAACACCATCCAACCGATGATCCTGAAGGACAAGCTGCTGTGCCCAGGGGTGGACCAGCACCTGTCATCATGGATCCTGGACTACCTAACTAACCGGCCACAGTTTGTGAGAACCCGGGATTGTGTGTCCGACACGATCATTGGTAGCACTGGGGCCCGCCAGGGAACGGTTTTGGCTCCCTTCCTGTTCACCCTTTATACTGCGGACATCTCACACAACACAACACACTACCATCTACAGAAGTTCTCTGACGACTCTGCGATCGTCGGCCTCATCTCCAACGGAAATGAAGCTGAGTACAGAGGACTTATCCAGGACTTCGTGGACTGGTTCCATCGGAACTACCTCCAGATCAATGCGAGGAAAACTAAGGAGCTGGTGGTGGACTGCCGCAGGCAAGGACAACCCCTCACAGCACCAGTAAAAATACAGGGAACAGACATTGAGATGGTGACATCCTACAAGTACCTGGGTGTTCATCTGAACAATAAACTAGACTGGTCACACAATACCGTTGCACTCTACAAGAAGGGACAGCGCAGGCTGTTCCTACTGAGGAGGCTCAGGTCTTTTGGTGTACAAGGGGCACTGCTGAAGACATTCTACAACACGGTGGTGGCATCAGCCATCACTTTTGGAATGGTCTGCTGGGGCAGTGGCATTGCAGCAGCCGATAGGAAGAGACTGAACAAACTAATCAAGAAAGCTAGCTCTGTCCTGGGGCAACGCCTTGACCCAGTGGAGGAGATAGGAGAGAGAAGGATGGTGGCTAAACTGTCATCTCTGCTGGAGTCCGAGTCCCACCCTATGCAGGACATACTGAACGCATTGAGGAGCTTATTTAGCAGTAGACTACATCATCCTAGGTGCGCAACTGAGAGGTTTCGCAGGTCCTTCCTACCTACAGCTGTCAGACTGTATAACCTAAGCAGGGCTGCTCGCAGAGACAGCAAAAAAAAAAGGGACGACCTAATAGTATTGAATGCAAAAGATGCAATAGACTTACACAAATGGTCCCCTCCAATATACAACTAGGACAATATCAGTTGCTACGGAGGGTGACAATATGTATGGGTACATATTCATATTATGTAGGATAACTAAGTAGACCAGGGGTTTTCAACCTTGGGGTCGCGACCCCACGTGGGGTCGCGTGGAATTCAAATGGGGTCGCCTGAAATGTCTAATAATTGATAAAAAAAAAATTACTGATAAAAATTTTTTTCAACTAATTATTATTCTTTTAAAAATTTTGATTAAAGCTCCACACACACTCTTAAAGAACTGTATTCTTTCACTTTCAATATAAATCAGTTCAAATAAAATGTAGTACATAAAAATATTGGAGCTGGCACATCTTGATTGACAGCGGCGATCACGTGACCCCTATTTGAGTTCCCGCTAACTGTGTAAACACAACCTAGTCAGTAGGGAAAAATGGAGAGATTTCTTCATCCGCCTGCCCCTGTGAAGACAGTTCCAGGAGGAAAAAGACAGAGAAAATATGACAAAAGCTACCTGAAATATGGATTTACGAGTGTCATGATGCAGGCGCAGTGGACCTGCCTGCCACCGCTGTTGAACAGCTGATTGAACCGTCATGTGACAAAACGCATCAGGGAATACATTCGCGAGTGGCCGTGGACGAATTCTGGTTTGGAGCAAGAGATGAGTACCCAGAGATCTCACTGTGCTTTAAAAATGTTGGTTCCTTTTGGAAGCACATATTTGTGTGAAGCTGGATTCAGTGTCCTTGTGTGTATGAAGTCAAAGTACCGTTCCCGACTGGATGTTACGTCAGAGATGAGATGCGCTGTGTCTACTACAGCACCCAACTTTGCAAAGCTGCAGCGAGGTGTGCAGGCTCAGCCATCCCATTAAATGTGGTGAGTTGAGAGGATAATATATAAAAGACATGACTGAAGCTGAAACTGAAGCACTATGATACTGTCCATCTTTTCAAATGTTCACTGTGGCCAGTTTAAGATGCTGCAGCTTTTTTTCCCCACAATTTATTGTTTGAGAAATTGTTTGCTCAGTATTAATTTTAAGCCTTTTAAATACAAGTTGCACTAACTGTACATCCTGATCAGAGAAAATAAAATGACACTTTGTGCACTAATCTGGCTACTCTCTATTTGTAAGACAGTATAACAGACAGGATCAAAAAATAATTATAGCAAAAAAAATGTCTCTGGGGTCACGAGATATTTGTGATGTCAAAATGGGGTCACGACCCAAAAAAGGTTGGGAACCCCTGAAGTAGACGGTTATGCTGTTTATTCCATCTAGCTACAATACTCTGCACTGTGTATATACAGTATATTTATGTGTACATATGTATATTCACTGCTCTGATTTTTCTTATCTTCTTAATTATTGCTCTGAGTATTGCTATCCCTGTGCTTTTGCAATCCTGGAATTTCCCCATTGTGTGACTAATAAAGGCTTATCTTATCTTATCTTAAGATGGGCGGGGACAGAGAAGTCAGCCAACCAATGTCACTAAAACAATCACCCCCTCCCTTGGTGGAGGTAATAAAATTGTTTTTATTGTTTTCATACATTAAAAAAATACTTGAAGGTAGTTTATGTGAAGATGTGAAGCTCTCCTTTGATTGCTCAACTGGCTGTGCATTGCATTATGGCATACATTGGCTAATGTAGTGACCACTGGTTGTACACTTTTTTAAAATGCATTGTGTGATATTCTGAGTGCCCTATATAGCGAATAAAAGTATCATTTAAGATTTTGAACAGCTCTACAAAATGGTTGGTTCACTTTTTAGTACACTATATAGGGAATGGAGTGAACATTTCAAACACAGAAGTGAGATTGTCTATGGCAGTGCTCCCCAACCCCCAGGCCGCGGACCTGTACCGGTCCATGGGTCATTTGGTACCGGGCCACACAGAAAGAATAAATAACTTACATTACTTCCATTTTATTAATTATCTGAGTCTGAATGATGCTTTATTTTGAAAAATTACCCGATTCTCTCCGTTACCTCCGTCTATGGCTCACTCTTGATGCACGTCAAGACCCTTATCTTGGTCCTGTGATACGTTACAGCTAAAATTAAACCCACGAGCTAGCAAAATGAGTAAAAAAACAAATGTCTTTGGAAAGTTTCTTTGCGAAGGGGAAAAGACCCAGTGAGGAGACAGATTATATATCAGGAAAACTGAAATGGTCCTTTTGTGTCAGCATATGCACAGACGTAGCTGCTGCCATGACCGGACGGCTGTCTGGTTTAACTGCTCGGATTAAGGAGGTTGCACCTGAATGTGAGTCCATGCATTGTCATTCACAGGGAAATGCTGGCTAGCAGATGTTATGTTGTTGTTGTCGTGATGTTAAGAGGACGCTCCTAATAAAGTTGCAAACGAGTACACAGTGGATTCACGTTTATTATTATATTTAGAAAATAACAGTTTTTATGCCGGTCGTATCATGTTCTTTTGTTGTATTTATCCACCACACCTTAAAGGCCGGTCCCTGAAAATGCTGTATGACATTAAACCGGTCCATGGCGCAAAAAAGGTTGGAGACTGCTGGTCTACAGAGCACAGTAAGCTAACATGCGTATGGTATAGCCTAGCTAAGTTACAGCTAGCAGAGTTAGCTTTGTCTTCTTACCTGCAAACATTATTTCTACATTAATGTGTGATTGTGTTCATCAAATCAAACATTACCACAATACTGAAGTCTCTCCACTTTAAACTTTGTTTCATTTTACAGAAACTTGAAAAAAAAAAGGAGGGGAAAACTTGAAACTCATCTTTATGTCTGTCTGGACACACTGGTTCATTTATTTCATTCAGTCCACAGATTTTATTTTCTAGCTGTCAATCCACCTTATTCCTGGGGGTGGCGCTGTAGGAATGATTATGGATGGAGCTTTCGGTTTCGGCTGACCTACCATTAAATCAGTCACAGTGGAGAGGTGGGGGCATTTAAAATAGAGTTTTTAAAAGTTTTTCAAATTCATTTTAATGTATAGTCCACTTGCGTGTTTTGCACTCAAGTGGTATCTAATTTCAGCACTTGTAGTTTTGGTATTTTGGAATGTTTTTGCATAGTTCTGGTACTCGCTGCTGTTTGTGGTGTGAGGCTCCTCACAGATCAGCACAGCTAAATCTGTGGCTTCAACAGCAATGAGTAGATCATGCACTGAAAACTAAAGGATTGATCATGTGATCGGTGGTACAGACACAGCAGCACCAGGTATGTTTTCACTTGTATGAATGTCACAGATCTGACGTTTTACCACAAATTTAAAACACCCAAGCATGGCGTTGTAGTTCTTTGTGGCTCTGACTACACTACATCCGCTCTGAGGTCAATTTGATTATGTCCAACATATTTTAACAAAATGCAGCCAACTTTATTGCGGTGGAAACATTGATATATCTCAGAGCTTTTATTTGTTTACAGCATTAGCAGCGGTGTTAACTAATGGAGTGATGGGTAAAAACAGATATAAGCTCATGAACAATGTATTGTGTGACTCAAAATGCTGTTCTGTGCTTTTGCCTAGGCAACAAGATATTATGAGTGGAAAATAGCTGCAGCTGAATGTGACCTTTGTGCAAACTCTGAGACATGAAAATAGGTGCAGAAAGGAATGACAGAATTGCATAACCGAAACTGCACCTCAAGTCAGTAGGACAGGAAACAGAGCGCGAGCCAGTTGGGTACGTGCAGGAGATCAAAGGACCAGATCTTCCAAGAAGGAGTCATGTGACTGTGCATGAGAGGGTGCAGCGGAGGAGCAGTGTGTGGAGCAATGCTTATGAACTCATAAATATACTGGGTCAGGGAAAGTTCTAGTCAGTCTGGTGTTGGACCCAGACAATACCTGTTGTTGTCAGGGAAAGGCACCATGGACCCAGCGCTGTAATTGCTATATTCAACCTGCTTAAATAAATACAGATCTTCCAAGACCTAACTACTCCTCTCCTTTCTTGATCAACGAATTCGGGTGGAACACCTACATACACATAGTCGACTTTTAAGGGGTAAAATTAGGTGGTTCCTTTAAATGGGGGCTCGTCCGGGATCAGGAAGTGGAGAGGAGATGGTTTGACCCTCAGTGGATGACACACCGGACCCACATCACCGACTGACAACACGCACGGCCAGCCTGAAAGAGGTAAGCAGACGCCTGTTACATCAAAGTTCTGCTATTGGCTATAACCAAAGTCTGTGTTGTCAAGCGGTTTTGTATATGTGTCCTAGATTACAGCGGTTAAATATAGTAGATATTTTTGCTGATTATTTGCTTTGCTGGTTGAAAAGAGTAAGACCGTGAGGGTGAAAGGCCCCCGGCCCGGGTAAAAGTGTTGTACTTGGCCTGACTGAATGATCACAATCTGACTAATTAGGTTGTGATAACTTGGACAAGAACGGCAAAAGACCGGGGAGGTGAAAGGCCCCCTGACTCGGATGATATAGCTGCATAAATAGAGAGAGCGAGATCATTCGACCCGACTACAGGTTTACGGACTGACTTAACTGGTCCGTGACTTGTGAGGACGGGAGGTTTGGTTGGAGGCCATCAGCCTTGACGGAGGCTATAAATTCTGGGTCGAGGTGGCACCCCGGGGAGCAGCGTCTCCGAAAGCCATGCTGGGTTGGATTCCTTCAACTCCAACGGGAGGAGAAAATTCTGGGTTAAAGGCCCGGAGGATTAGCACGCTTGCACGGGTTGGAGGCCTTTGATTAAGATGTTAATCATAAATTCTGGGTGAGAGGCCCTAGGAAGTAGTGCACCCTAAAATACTGTAATCAGTGCTGCAATTGCTATTGGTTTTATATTTGTATGGTTGTGAGTTTGAGTTAATACTGTGGTTTAAAAAAAAAAAGGAACAAGACAGGCACAGTCAAAGAAATGCAAAGGGAGGGGCTGTTGTGAGCGGAACAGGAAGCCGCAGCTGCTGTCTCGCTTCAGAGAAAGGAAGGCGAACAGCAGGCTGGTTTGACTAAAGAAAATATGAAAGACCAGTGGGAATGTGCAGTGGCCCAGATGATTAGTGGTACAAAACAGAAAAACAAAAAAGAGGTCAGAAATGAGTGTGAGAAATTGTATCAGAACCTTACAGAAGAAGGAATATTGAAACCTGATGTTAAGGGGAATTTGGCAAAAATGTTAAAAAAAATGTTAATGAGGTTGGAACATCAAAAGTTGGAAGGAATCAAAGTAATGAAAGGAGCGACAGTGACAGGGTTGGTTTTGAAGAGAAAACATAAAGACAAAATTGCAGAAAATGAAGAAGAGCACAGACTGATTCATAATTCGGCAACGGTTTGTGCAGCAAGTGATGGTGTAAAACATATGAACAGACACCGGCTGAAAAGAACGTAGGGAAAAATAAAAAAAGAGGAAGTGCAATGTGAACAGGAGTCTAATCGACCCTGATCTACGGCACCACTGTACCCTAGTTTGGCACATTTGGGAGAACAACCTTCACCATATCCAGCCAGTCAAATGCCTGTGATAGGAACAGTTACTCAGATGCCTTTGGTACAAATAAAAGGAGGATTTGTGGTAGTAGAGCACATTCCAGAATTAGAAGAATTGGAAAGAACCATGCAAATCACTGAAGAAAAGTTGAAACAGTTATCAATTCAGGCAAAAAAGCAGAAGATGATGAGGGAGGAGAGAAAGTGAGAATTGAAGGCACTTACAGAAGAGGGAAGAAAAATACACCTCTCCCCCAAAAGACAGGTTTTAAAATATGCCATTGATGAGGAAAGAACAGGGCCAACAGGTATAGACATTCAGTTTCACTGACATTGGAGGAATTTTGGAAAAAATGCCCCATCCTAGTGAGGGTGGGGGACAATGGATGTCTAAATTTCAACAATTGACTTCAACCGGAGTGGTGGCTCAGTTGATAGAGCATCAGCCCCACACCCGGGAGGCAGGGGTTCAAATCCCGGGCGGGTCATGCCAAAGACCATATAAAAATGGAACTTCCTGCCGCCCAGCTTGGTGCTCAGCAATAATGGAATGGAGGAGGGAAATCTGTGGCGGCGCCTTGCATGGCAGCGACCCTCTGATTCTACACGTGGGGTGTGTGTGATTAACACTGTAGATGGGTAAACACAATTTTGTTCTACTGTACATGATTGGTTGTATGGTTGACAATAAAGGGTGATTTAATTTAAGGACACACTTTGGCATTAGGAGACTTCAGAGCATTATTAGGCAGACAAGTGACAAGTTGGGATGTACTACAGATGGAAGAAAATTCTCATACATTGGAATGTGCAAATGATTTACACTTCTCTGCAGTCCAACAGGAAATATCAGAAGCAATGCAGGTAAAATACCCGGTGGATGTGAACAAATTACACACCATGAAATTTATGGTAAATTCAGGAGAAAACCCAGTGGTATTTCTGAATGGATGTAAATCAGAATGGATGAATGTTGTGGGTAATCATCCTGGTTGGGACAGAGTACAATGTGGTATATTCAGACAGGCAGTACACAAAGGAGTTTCTGCAGGGGTAAGAAAGGCTATGGAAGATAACCCAGATTTAGCAGGGGCAACAGAAGATGTGTGGGAGTGTCACTTTTGTCACCATATGCGGCGACAACAGGGCAAAGATGACCAGAAGAGGTCAGATTTGGAGGACAATAAAAATCAGTTGATGAAGTTACAGTTAGAAGAAGCCAGAAAAAGAGCAACTGACAATAGGAAGCAGGCTAAGACAGGAAAACAGATGGTGCAGCCTCAGGCTCCATACATACCACCACCCCCTGGGCCACCACTTGACCCTTCTTCAATTTATCCGCCACCTGTTGTGTGGCCAAATCAAAACCCATATTACCAGGGTGGCCCTGGAGTAACAAATTATTACAGAGGGGCTCCACGGAGGAGCAGGGGCAGAGGAGGTCCGAGCAACCGGGTCGGGAATGTCAGTGTGTGTCATGGGTGTGGTCAGGCTGGACACTGGAGGAGGGATTGTCCAACTAATCCTTACCCACCAGCTCATGGCCCACCTCCTCAGTCACAGCGAAGAGGAGGTGGCCAGCCCTTGAGGGGTGGACACCAGGCACCGTATGCTGCTGCTACTTCACCAGCAGGGCAGTACCCAGTGTACACCCACAATCAGGGAGAGGTGTACATTGGTCAACACGATGATGAACAATGACAGGGCCCACAGAGACAAAGTAACGTGGGAATGGCAGACCCCATGGTTACTATGAAGATTATGGATAGTAACCTGCCTTTTCTGGTTGATACGGTGGCAACCTATTCAACATTGAACTGTGACATTGATTCTGTACATCTCTCTTCCAAAGCTGTGGAAGTGACTGGTTTTCTCTGGGGTACCTGAAAGACTGACTGCGACAAAAGCATTGAATACCTCTGTTGCTGGTCAAACTGTGAAACATCATTAAGCCTGCTCTAAGAATGCACCCATGAATTTGATGGGTAGAGACTTGTTTAACAAGCTGGGAGCATCGGTACTGTGCTCGGCCGATGGAGTCATTCTCTCATTTCCTAATGGTGCTGCTATGAACTGTTCACTGCATGGATTGTCTCTGCATGGACAAATGCTGTTAAAACCTGATGCAACACCTCAAGCGCCAAATACATGGGCAGACATTTACTGGGGCCTTTTATCACCTGATTCACCCGAAAAGACAGGCATATTACCGGTGTTTGTGGCTTGGAAAACTTGGATTTCCCTTCTTGCTCCCTATACTCCTCCCGTTGACCCCCTACATGTCACTCTGTATTATAACAGAAATTCAGATGATGGTTATTATGACAGATTTTCCTCCCAACTTGACGGTCACACTTGGACCATACACTCTAAATTTCTCTATGTAGGACAGGAGGATGTGGCCGGGGATGCTGCACTAACAACAGAACAGTTACAGTGGTATGAAATGTCAGAAGAATCGGCACCTCATATCACTCTATTGGTACACACCAACCACCAAGCTAAAGAGCTCGGTCCCATGGTAAAAAAACTTAGCAGCAGCTACAGATTGGCAGGTAACACAAATACCTAAGGTAGAATATAGTGCCAAATACCAGGCCTATCACATTCACGTTGACACAACTGATGAACTCCTGCTGGAGCACCGGCAAATTGAAAGAGATCATGGTAGAGAGCGCACTGATCATGAATCAGCTGTGGATATGCTCGACTCACTGCCATCAGAATTATGGTTACTAGGACCCACAGATGTTGGTAAATGTGTTAACATCTCTCCCATGTCGTTTCAGGTGTTGACAGGGGAACCCATTTGGCAACATCAGAATGGCCATAAGCCTGCAGCAGAGGAGGGCATTGCGGACACTACTGAAGAACTGCTTCAAGCAGTGGTGTTAGAAAATGCTCACTCTGCCTGGAACCCCCCCTCCTTCCAGTGGAAAAACAGAAAACAGGAAAATATCGGATGGCGCACGATTTGAGAAAAATTAATTCAATTGTTTTTACTCCCACAGTGCCTGTTCCAAATCCGTATACTACTCTGTCCTCACTCACACCCCAACATTCTTGGTTCACATGTATTGATTTGGCTAATGCATTTTTCTGTCTTCCTCTAGCACAGGGGTGTCAAACTCATTCCATGGAGGGCCAAGACCCTGCAGGTTTTGCTTCCACCCAGTCTCTTCAGCAGGTGTTTTCACTGATCAGCAATCAGTCTGAAGAAATTCAGAGAAAACACCTGTTGAAGCCACTGGGTGGAGGTAAAACCTGCAGGGTCTTGGCCCTCCATGGAATGAGTTTGACACCTGTGCTCTAGCAGAAGAATGCAGGGACTTGTTCTCATTCACCTACATGGGCGAACAGCTGCGTTATACCAGACTTCCACAGGGCTTCATTTTGTCACCAGGCATCTTTAATCAGGTGCTGAAGGAGCAGCTTCAGGGCTGTCCCCTCCCTCCAGGCGTGGTTCTGGTACAGTATGTTGATGACATTTTAATAGCTGCACCAGATCTCGACAGTTGCCTTGAAGCCACAAAAAGAGTGCTGTTAAGATTGTTTGAATGTGGATTTAAGGTGTCTAGACAAAAACTACAATGCGTTAGATGCTACGTTTCTTTTTTGGGGCAAGTGATCACACCCACAGGGTCTGGCCTATCACCAACACACAGAGATTCCATTCTTCACCATCCTAAACAGTTAAAGGTGAAGGGTATGCTGTCCTTTCTAGGACTCACGGGATTCAGCAGACATCACATCCCACAATACAGTGAGTGTACTACACCATTGAGAGCATTGGTAAATGAACAAGGCATGAGAAATCTCACTGCTCCATTGGACTGGACCCAAGAAGCAGAAGAGGCTTTCATTGAGCTAAAAAAAAATGAACTCTCCCATGCAGCTGATCTGGCAGTTGCAACAGACATTACAACAGATGTTTTTGTTTTTTTTTTTTTAAATCTAGATGGTTCTGAAGCAAAACACACAGTAAATGGTGTTTTGTTTCAGAAAAAGGGGGGAGAGAGAAAGGTACTTCTCTATAGCCTGTTTTCCACTAGCCCAGCACACCTCGGTACGGCTCGATTCACTTCAGTATGGCTCGGAATGCTTCTGTCTCCATTAGCACGGTGTTGTGCTTGTGCTGTTTTTTTTTTGTTTTTTTTTAGGAGGTTTTAGAAGCGGGGCAGCAGCAGATTCTCAGCGAGGTGGGGCCACACTCCCGTGACGTTACGCACCCGACTGAGTCCTTATTTACATGAGACAAAAAAGGATCCAAGGATTATTGCCTTGCTCGCTCTGTGGATTTATCTCACAATTAATTTTATCTCATAATTAAGCTGCAACAACACAAGTCACTTTTGTTTTGAATTAACTGCCAAATGACCTAGAAATAATGAGCTGAAACTTGTTTTTATTCGTATTAAATAATGAGACGGTGGCACACTGGCCTACACCAAATTATTATTTTTTACATCCTAGGGCATTTTGGATGTACTGAATTAAAAAAAATTCATGTTTTTCACCTTCAGGTCAACGTTTGGAACAACAGTATTATTATTTTCCGTTTAGATGATGCTACACTCCTTCTAAAGTATTGTAAATCTCTGAATTTGGAATGCCGATAGAACATTCAATTTACATATACTTACTTTTTTACATACTTTGACTTGTAAGCTTGATCAGTCTCTCCTGCTGCATTTTAAAGTCCAACTGTGCAACTTCTTATAAGTTAACATAAAAAATGTACCCAAAGTTTAGAACTGGATCATGTGGGGCTAATTTTTTATGATATTTCAATAAAAAGAACAGAAAGCTTACAAAAAGATTTCTTTTTTGGTCTAGTTAAAAATTACATTACCTTTACAATGGTTGACCCTGACAGGAAGATCAGTATCATTTTGATCAGACTAGGCAATGGAATTTCTATGTAATTATACTGTTTTATAATTCAGTGTTATAACAGACAAACCACACTTTCCAAAACATTTCCATTTTATTATATACAAAATATTAAAAGAAAAAAAAAACTTTGCAACACAACATGAAGGTTAATCGACATTTTATACACGCCGACCACTGAGTGTCTACACCAGCTTCCCAAACTGGGTCACGACTCGGATGAATGAAGGCGTCTCTGCCAGCTGTGGGTCAGGATGGCTCGGTTGAATAATCCGGACGGGCTGTCGCGGCGGACGCGTGGGATGATTCTACAAGGAAAATGCACACAGTAAAATACAGCACGTAAGTGCAAGATATACAGAAAAGACAATAGTTTTTAACAAGAATACATAAGCTTATTTCAGCGTATTGTTCACATGAATAATTAAAATAAAAGCTTTAGTCCGCATTGTGCTGCAATAAAGCAGCGATCCATCCACAAATGAACAGCTTTTTTATTGCATAAATAAACTGAGCGTCTTACCGAATATATTTGCGAAAAAACGCACAATAAAAAAAAATTAAAACTCACCGTTAAAGGACTCCGATGTCGAGACCTCCCGGTATATTTTTTCATTCCGGGCGGCTCCATCTAACTCGCGCTGCATACGTTCGTCTGACAATGCAGTGAGCAGACACTGCACCTCCTTATTGATGCATGGAACACCCTTATTACACGAAGCCATTTTTGATAGAGAATAAATGAAAATAGCACAGCAATACACTGAAAAGGAACCGCCAACAGTGGTTGCATGCTGAGTAAAGGCGGTCGTGAAGACTTTTTTTTTTTTTTTTTTTTCCAAAAACTTTATTGAGAAGGTCGTGAAGATTTGGTAGATGAGGAGGAGGAGAGGGGCGGTTACAACCTGACCAATCAGCGCCAGTTACGACCTGACCAATCAGCGGCGACCAGTCTGTTAACGTCACAACACGGCACAGCTCAGCACTGCTGTACCCTGCCCTTCAGCGGGGCTGAGAATTGCGGCTGTTAAACCATGTTGGGGCTTGTGGAAAAGCGTACAAAGCGTGTTGAGCCGTCCCGTGTCGCGCTAAAGCGTGCTAGTGGAAAAGGCCCTTATGTTAGTATAATGTTAGACCCAATGGAAAAAAGACATTCAGCATGCACAAGACATGCTGCAGGAGTGGCAAAAATTTTTGCAAAAAACAGCTCATGTAGTGATGGGGCACCCATTAACTATTCTGACAACACACAGTGTAATGGCATATGTAAATTCAGCAGCATTCACCATGACCTCACTCAGACAAGAATGGAAAAAATCCTATCAGCACCACACATTACATTCACACATGAAGGAATTAACATGGCAGACAAAATGTTAGAAGGAGAACCTCAGGAATGTGAAAAACAGGTTCAGGTTACTTTATTTGTACCCGTAGGTAGATTTGTTTTGCAGTCTGGTGACATCCATATTTACAAGCCACAAATTACATTCAACATAGACACAAACACAGGCACATATGATGCTGACTATAAACACGATGACTACAAACTAGTCAGAGAAGATGCTAAGGTGAGAATAGACTTGACAGTGACACCATTAGAAGAGCCAGATGAAGTGCTATTTACAGATGGATGTTGCTTCAGGCACCCCACTGAAGGCTTGAAAGCAGGATATGCAGTGGTAAAACAAAAAGGAAGTGAGTTTGAGGAAGTAGTAAGAAGAATAGTGCAAGAAAAACAGTCCGCTCAATTGGCAGAGCTAACAGCAATGATCAAAGCATCTGATAAATCAGCATATCCCTACTCACGGGTTTCCCAAGAGAATCAGATCAGATAATGGGACACATTTCAAAAATCAGGACCTGCAAAAAGTGGAAAAAATATTAGGTCTGAAGCATTCGTTTGGAACAGTTTATCATCCTCAATCTCAGGGCAAGGTTGAGAGAATGAATCAAAACATCATGGTGAAGCTCGTTAAGGTCTGTAGCCAGACAGGAGTGAACTGGTTAGATGCTTTACCTATTGCCCTCTTGAGTGTTAGAAGTTCTGTTAACAGCATGACAGGTTTCACCCCCTATGAACTTTTAACAGGTTGCCAGTTTCCGGGACCAGGAGCTGGATTGCAGCTGTGTGAGGAAGAAGGGCCCAAGATTTGCTACAAACCATTCTCTGACCAACTAAGAGCTCTTGTGTCAGCTTTCTCATAACAGGTACAGGAGAAAAAGGAGCCAGGAGGTGATTTGACTCCCACAGAACCAAACACGACAGAGTGGGTCCTCCTGAAGTGCATCAAAAGGAAGTGGTTGGAACCAAGGTGGACAGGACCATTTCAAGTGGTGGAAAGAACCTCACACGCAATGAGGCTGAAAGGTAAAGGGGACACATGGTATCACTGGAGCATGTGCACACCTGCTGAGGAACCAGGAAGAACATTGGACAACATCAGAAAAGACTTAAAGGACAGTAACCAGTGATTTTTTATATGATGAGTGCTTTGCAGTCATTTATTGCTGAAGGGTTTTATCATTTGCTTGCTAATAAGTATCATAATCATCATATAATCAGTAATTAGTGAACTGTGTAGTTGCATAACTGTATGATTGTATGGTGAATGAGCTCTGGCATAAATAATCCCCTGGATGGGTGGTTAGAAGGCATGTCTGGTAAATGGAAAAATGTTATTGTCTCTGTTGTAACATCAATTGTCGCTATTATTGCTATTTTTGCTTTTTGTGGCTGTTGTTGTATTCCATGCATCAGGTCCCTGTGCCTCAACGTAATCTCCACGACAATAGAAAAAAAAAAAAAAAACACCACCACCATATCAAATGCCTCTTTAGGGCCAGAGAGACAAGAGGACGATAGTGAAATAGCAGAAGAAGCCCAGGAAATGGGGTGGTTGGAGTCCATGGAAGGAGTATACCTCTAAGGAGTTGGCCTCAGAGAAATGAGGCCAAAAGGGGAAAATTGATGGGTAAAAACAGATATATGCTCATGAACAATGTATTGTGTAACTCAAAATGCTGTTCTGTGCTTTTGCCTAGGCAACAAGATATTATGAGTGGAAAATAGTTGCAGCTGAATGTGACCTTTGTGCAAATTCTGAAACATGAAAATAGGTGAAAAAAGGAATGACAGAACTGCATAACCGAAACTGCACCTCAAGTCAGTAGGTCAGGAAACGGAGCGCGAGACAGTTGGGTACGTGCAAGAGATAAAAGGACCAGATCTTCTGAGAAGGAGTCATGTGACCGTGCATGAGAGGGTGCAGTGGGGGAGCAGCGTGGAGCAATGCTTATGAACTCATAAATATACTGGGTCAGGGAAAGTTCTAGTCAGTCTGGTGTTGGACCCAGACAATACCTGTTGTTGTCAGGGAAAAGCACCATGGACCCAGCGCTGTAACTGCTATATTCAACCTGCTTAAATAAATACAGATCTTCCAAGACCTAACTACTCCTCTCCTTTCTTGATCAACGAATTCGGGTGGAACACCTACACACCCATAGTCGACTTTTAAGGGGTAAAATTAGGTGGTTTCTTTAGGAGCCACTGTCCACGAAGCTTCAGGCCACTTTTTAAGGTCATCTTCTCATCCCTCCGTAGTTGTGGGATGTGGTATGATTATGTTACTGTTTTTGAGGCGCAAAAGGCCGCGTTCCCACATTTTTGATAAGATTCGATAAGATAAGCCTTTATTAGTCCCACAATGGGGAAATTCCAGGATTGCAACAGCACAGGGATAGCAACACTCAGATCAATAATTTAGAAGATAAGAAAATAAGAGCAGTGAAAATACGTATGTACACAAAAATATATAAACATATATAGTGTAGAGCATTGTAGCTAGATGGAATAAACAGCATAATCGTCTATTTAGTTACCCTACAAAGTATGAATATGTACCCATATATATTGTCACCCTGTGTAGCGATTGATATTGTCCTAGTTGTATACTGGAGGGGACCATTTTGTGTAGGTCTGTTTTGTCTTTTGCATTCAATACTATTAGGTCGTCACGTTTTTGTTTTTTTTGTTTTTTTGCTATCTCTGTGAGCAGCCCTGCTTAGGTTATACAGTCTGACAGCCGTAGGAAGGAAGGACATGCAAAACCTCTCGGTCGTGCACCTAGGATGATGTAGCCTACTGCTAAATGAGCTCCTCAGTGCATTCAGTATGTCCTGCGTAGGGTTGGACTTGGACTCCAGCAGAGATGACAGCTTAGCCATCATCATCCTCTCTCCTATCTCTTCCACTGGGTCAAGGCGCTGACCCAGGACAGAGCTAGCTTTCTTGATCAGTTTGTTTAGTCTCTTCCTATTGGCTGCTGTGATGCCACTGCCCCAGCAGACCATTCCAAAAGTGACGGCTGATGCCACTACTGAATCGTAGAATGTCTTCAGGAGCACCCCTTGTACACCAAAAGACCTGAGCCTCCTCAGTAGGAACAGCTTGCGCTGCCCCTTCTTGTAGAGTGTGTCGGTATTGTGTGACCAGTCTAGTTTAGATAGATAGATAGATACTTTATTTCGAACACAAAAATATAACAAAAAACAAGCAAATGGCAAATGCAATAAAGTTACAGTATACACTGTTCGAAAGGGAGAAGGAAGAAGTGAACACTTATTAATTCCAACTCCTCTTTTCCATAGATACACTCATGTGAATTTTATACAAATTACCACCTTTAAGACCCCAAGTAAACAATTTACTGTATTTTTTACAAATCAACATTAACACCCATCCACTCTAACATACAATGAAGTCCATACATTCTCTCGGCGCCACACCAGTCGGCTGCCTTTTGCAACAGCGGCTCGATTCCGAGTTTTTTTTTTCCCTTCCTCTCTCTTTTGATCACTTTTTTTTTTTTCACCCCACTTATATCACGGACACACAGATCGTCCCAAATGTCTCCTGAGCCGGTGGATGGAGCCACTGTTTATAGCAGGATTCGATACAACAGGGAAGAGCTGCTAGCATTTAACCGCCACCCGGTCCCACTGGAAAAACTCGACATACCGAGAGAACTGAGGCGAAAACGCCGCGGCTGCCGGGCTGGAGTAAGGCGGAGGACAAAAAATATAAGGTACAGACCCTCCCTTCCATCTGTTGTCATGGGAAATGTACGGTCGATACTGGGAAAGTTAGATGAGCTAGCGGCTATCTCCCGTTATGATAGCACTTACCGGGAGTGCTCTCTCCTTTTGTTTACTGAGACGTGGCTAACTGAACTAGCAGCAGATGCTAACATTGAGCTGGAGGGTTTTCACATGATACGAGCTGACCGAACACCAGAGAGTGGCAAAACTAGGGGCGGTGGAGTGATAATGTATGTTAACAACAACTGGTGCAGACCGGGACATATCACTGTTAAACAACGACACTGCAGCAAAGACATTGAGTTGCTAGCTGTTAGCATGAGGCCTACATATCTCCCGAGAGAACACTCGCACGTGATCTGCATTGTTGTTTATGCAAATCCGACGGCGAACGCTGGGACAGCGCGTGACGTCATCCATTCAGTAACCAGCAGGCTGCAGACAGAACACCCAGATGCTCTTCTCCTCATCTCAGGCGATTTCAACCACGTTTCACTGTCTCCCATTCTGCCCACTTTCACCCAGTATGTCACATGCCACACTAGAGACAATAAAACACTGGATTTGTTCTACGCAAACACTAAGGAGGCGTACACCTCATCACAACTCCCCCCACTTGGGAGATCGGATCACAACTTGGTTCATCTCCGACCGGTGTACAAACCCCTAGTGCACAGACAACCTCCGGCCATGCACACTGTGGAGTTATGGTCTGAGGAGACAATGGACACTCTAAAGGACTGTTTTGAAGCCACTGCCTGGAAGCAGCTCTGCGATCCACATGGTGAGGACATCGATGGCCTCATTCACACCTTCACGGGCTACCTCAGCTTCTGTGTGGACAAATCCGTTCCCACCAAGACCATACGGCGTCACTCAAACAACAAACCCTGGATCAACCCTGAGATAAAAACACTTCTGAGAGAGAAGAAGAGGATCTTCAGGTCGGGGAACAGGGAGATGCTGAAGTCCGTACAGAGGGAGCTGAGGAGAAAGATCAGAGAAGGCAAGGACAGCTTCAGGAAGAAGATGGAGGACAAGCTGCAACAGAGCGACATCAGCGGGGTCTGGAGAAACCTCAAAACCATCTCGGGGCTCCAGAATACCTCCCCCCAGGCCACGGGGGGCAGGGAGTGGGCGAACAACCTGAATCTGTTTTTCAATAGATTTGACCAACCGCCCTCCCCCCTGTCTGCACAACAACCACTGCTGCCTCTAAGAAATCAAGTCCTGCTACCCACTCCCCACTCCACCGACACCCCCCCCACTCCCAACACACAGCCCCCCATCCTGACCCTGACCAAGACCCAGGTGAGGACGGAGCTGAGGAAGATCAAGGCGAGGAAGGCGTCGGGACCGGACGGCATCAGCGCAAAGCTCCTCAAGTCCTGTGCAGACCAGCTGTGTGGGATTGTGACATATATCTTCAACATGAGCCTGAAACTGGGGAGGGTACCACAGCTGTGGAAAACATCTTGTGTGGTACCTGTACCAAAAACTTCCCACCCCAAAGACCTGAACAGCTTCAGACCGGTGGCCTTGACGTCCCACTTGATGAAGACCCTGGAGAGACTGCTCCTTGCTCATCTCCGCCCCCTGGTGGAACCAGCGATGGATCCACTCCAGTTCGCCTACCAGCATGGCATTGGGGTGGAGGATGCGGTGATCTTCCTCCTTCACCGTTCTCTGTCCCACCTGGAGAAGCCCGGGAATATGGTGAGGATCATGTTCTTTGACTTCTCCAGTGCTTTCAACACCATCCAACCGATGATCCTGAAGGACAAGCTGCTGCGCGCAGGGGTGGACCAGCACCTGTCATCATGGATCCTGGACTACCTCACGAACCGGCCTCAGTTTGTGAGAACCCGGGACTGTGTTTCCGACACGATCATCAGTAGCACGGGGGCCCCCCAGGGAACGGTGCTGGCTCCCTTCCTGTTCAGTCTTTATACTGCGGACTTCTCACACAACACACCACATTGCCATCTACAGAAGTTCTCTGATGACTCTGCGATCGTTGGTCTCATCTCCAGCGGAGATGAAGCTGAGTACAGAGGGCTTATCCAGGACTTTGTGGACTGGTGCCATCGGAACTGCCTCCAGATCAACGCGAGGAAAACTAAGGAGCTGGTGGTGGACTGCCGCAGGCATGGGCAGCCCCTCACAGCACCAGTAAATATACAGGGAACAGACATCGAGATGGTGACATCCTACAAGTACCTGGGTATTCATCTGAACAATAAACTAGACTGGTCACACAATACTGACGCACTCTACAAGAAGGGACAGCGCAGGCTGTTCCTGCTGAGGAGACTCAGGTCTTTTGGTGTACAAGGGGCGCTGCTGAAGTCATTCTATGACACGGTGGTGGCATCAGCCATCACTTTTGGAGTGGTCTGCTGGGGCAGTGGCATTACTGCAGCCGATAGGAAGAGACTGAACAAACTGATTAAGAAAGCTAGCTCTGTCTTGGGGCAACGCCTTGATCCGATGGAGGAGATAGGAGAGAGAAGGATGGTGGCTAAACTGTCATCTCTGCTGGAGTCCGAGTTCCACCCTATGCAGGACATACTGGATGCACTGAGGAGCTCATTTAGCAGCAGACTACATCATCCCAGGTGCACAACCGAGAGGTTTCGTAGGTCCTTCCTACCAACGGCTGTCAGACTGTACAACCTAAGCAGGGCTGCTCGCAGAGATTGCAAAAAGACGTAACAAACTAATAGTTTTTTGAATGCAAAAGATGCAATAGACTTACACAATGGTCCTCTCCGGCATACAACTAGGAACATACCGGTCGCTATGGAGGATGAGAATATGTATGGGCACATAATCATACCATGTAGGATAACTAAATAGACGGTTAAGCTGTTTCATCCCACCTAGCAACAATGCTCTGCACTGTGTGTGTTTATATATTTACATATTTATTCCATCTAGCTACAATGCTCTGCACTGGGTGTGTTTATATTTATATTTATATATCTATATATTTATTCCATCTAGCTACAATGCTCAGCACTGGGTGTGTTTATATTTATATATCTATATATTTATTCCATCTAGCTACAATGCTCCGCACTGTGTTTTTATATATCTACATATTATTCCATCTAGCTACATTGCTCCGCACTGTGTGTGTTTATATACTTGCATATTTATTCCACCTAGCTGCAATGCTCCGTACTGTGGGTGTTTATATATTTACATATTTATTCCATCTAGCTACAATGCTCTGCACTGTGTGTTCATATATTCATATATTTATTCCATCCAGCTACAATGCTCTGCACTGTGTGTCTGTGTGTGTGTGTGTGTGTGTATATATATATTTTATAGTAATATGTACATATGTATATTAGCTGCTCTTGCTTGCTTGTTTTTTTTCTTGCCTTCTGATTGTTGCTCTGAGTGTTGCTATCCCTGTGCTGTTGCAATCCTGGAATTTCCCCGTTGTGGGACTAATAAAGGCTTATCTTATCTTATCTTACATCCAAAAACCAGTCTCAAACAACACAGATATACACAGTGCTGTCCCACCCACATTTCCATAGTGTCCCATAATGTCCCAGAGTGAACATAATGAATCGTACATATAAATACTACCCTTCTAACATATATCCTTTCAGCAAATGGTGCTTATACCTCTTTTTGAATTGATTTCTGTTTGTACGTAGTTTCAGTTCCGGCTCCAGATTGTTCCACAAATCCACCCCACAGACAGATATGCACATACTTTTCTTGGTTGTACGTATCTTGGGTTTTGTAAAGTTTAAGTCTCCTCTCAAATTATGATCATTGTCTCTTTTTTTTTTTAATATTGTTTGTATATTAGTTGGGAGTTGATTGTTAATTGCCCTGTACATTACTTGTGCTGTCTTAAATTTAACTAAATCGATGAACTTTATGACATGTGACTTTAAGAACAACGAATTGGTATGGTCTCTATATCCTGCATTGTTTATTATCCTTATAGCTCTTTTTTGTGATGTGCATATTGCGTGTAGGTTGGACTTGTAGGTGTTTCCCCAGACTTCTACACAGTAGTTAAGATAAGGTAAAAACAGTGAATTGTACAATAAGACCAATGATTTATAGTCCAAGATGTGTCTTGTCTTCCCCAGTATGCCTATACATTTTGCTAATTTAGCCCGGATGTGACTGATGTGAGGTTTCCAGCAGATTTTATTGTCTAGCGTCACCCCCAGAAACTTATTTTCCTGTACTGTTTCTATTCTGGTATCATCTATCGTTACCATTATTTCATGATTTATTTTATAATTTCCAAACACCATAATCTTTTTTTTTTAGATTTAGAGATAATTTATTTTTGTTGAACCACTGCGTTAATTTTTCCATTTCAGTTGTGACCACCTCTAAAACCTGCTGCAAATTCTCACCAGTGTAAAGGATATTTGTGTCATCCGCAAACAAAATAAATTTCAGAATTTTTGATACCTGGCATATGTCATTTATATACAAAATAAAGAGTTTGGGTCCCAAAACTGACCCCTGGGGCACACCACAAGTGATGTCCATGAAGGGTGATTTGTGCTCTCCAATTTGTACAAATTGTTGTCTGTTACTTAAATAACTTTCCACCCAACTCAGTCCTACCCCTCTTATCCCATACCTTTCCAGTTTCCTTAGTAGTATTCTGTGGTCAATGGTGTCAAAAGCTTTCTTTAAATCTATAAATACTCCTACAGCAACCTTTTTTTTATCTATACAACTAGCAATTTCTTCTATAAGTTCGATCAGTGCCAAAGATGTAGATTTATCTGCTCTAAAACCATACTGGCTATCTGTAAGGAGGTTGTGTTTTTCAGTGAAATCATCCAGTCTCTTAGTGAAGATTTTTTCAAGTATTTTGGAGAATTGTGAGAGTAAAGAGACTGGCCTGCAATTTGTGAAGCGATGACTGTCTCCTGTTTTGTATAGAGGTATTACTTTTGCTATTTTCATTTTGTCTGGAAATGTACCAGTTTGAAATGACAGGTTACAGATGTGGGTGAGTGGCTTAACAATTCCTTCAATTACTTTTGTCACTATTGTCATGTCAATTTCATTCCAGTCCGTTGATTTTTTGTTCTTAAATTTACTCACAGTCTCGATAATTTCCTTTTCAGTAACTGTGTAGAAGTGTGTGCTCAAATGACGAGGCTGCGTTTAGTCATAAACCAGCTTTATTTGACAGAACACAACTTCTAGCATTCTCAAAGCAGGAAAGAGAAAGAATCATATCTCAACACCCTTTTATACGTTTCCAGCATCAGAATTCAAGTCACATGGTGTCTTCAGTAAACATACAGTTACAAAGCATCCCTTTGAAGCTTCACCATTGTCTCTCATTTCCTGATGAACCGGAATACTCTCCGGGGCATCTTCTGCGGGACAAAGAGACAAATCTCACACTTCCTTGTTATCTCCTGCAGATTCGAGTCCTCAGTCCTTGCAGACGTGACACCCCACAATACACATGCAGTCCTGTCTCTGTGGCAGCGTGAGCCCACAATGTGTGTCAGCCACACTACCCCCCCCCCCAACGTCTAGTAAGGCAAAACCTGCATGGCATAACAAAAAAGAAAAACACAAAGCACTCCATACATCGCTAATCAATCCACCAACTGCCTAGGTTTTAACCTTCTGCCGAATCTGCTGCAACCTGGCTTGGCTGCGCCTGCAACATCTCTCTGCACCTGTGGATTAAAGCTGTTAGCACCTTTCTGTGAAGACTTTGGAGAATGTCCTCTCGGCGGCCTGCCACGGCGGGGGGGCCTCACGAGCTGCACCTCCTCGTCAGCCAGAACAAAAGCGGGTTTGAGCCTGTTTATGCAAATCAGCTCCCTTCTGCCCCCTAAATCTAACAGAAAATGCTTCTGCCCGGTCTCCAGCACTCGAAACGGTCCGTCGTAAAACGGCCGCAAACTTGGACGCTGAGCGTCATGTTTAACAAAAACAAACTCTGCATTTTTTAAAGCCTTGGGCACAAAAACGTGTGGGAAACTGTGATGGACTGGGCCAGGGAGCGTGTTTGCTCCTGAGCCGTTCTCCCACGGCTGAGCAGGGGGGCCATTAGGTGCGGGATTATCGGGAAGAAATTCCCCGGGCAAACGGAGCGGTTGTGCAAAAACTAATTCAGCTGGGGAAGCGTGCAAATCTTCCTTAGGTGCAGAACGCAACCCCAATAAAACCCATGGAAGTTTGTCTACCCAATTTGTATCCGTTAGCGACGCTCTGAGGGCTGCTTTCAATGACCTGTGAAAGCGTTCGCATAAACCATTAGCCTGGGGGTTATACGCGGTGGTGCGATGAATCTTCACTCCCAAGCTGCGGGCCATCGATGACCATAGCTCGGAAATAAATTGGGGACCCCTGTCGGACGTTATGTCCGACGGTACACCGAAACGCGCAACCCACGCTGCTAAAAATGCTCGCGCAACTTCTTCCGCTGTGGTTGATGTCAGAGGAATCGCCTCTGGCCAGCGCGTGGTGCGGTCTACCATCGTCAAAAGATGTGTGTGCCCGTGTGATAACGGAAGCGGGCCGACCAGGTCAATATGCACATGGTCAAAACGCTTAGCGGGGATGTGGAAAGGTTGTAACGGGGCCTTAGTGTGTCTGTGTATTTTGGCTCGCTGACACGCTACGCAGGCTGCTGCCCATTCCTTGACCTGTTTGCGCAACCCGGGCCAAACAAATTTCTCCCCCACCAATTTGATCGATGCGCGCACCCCCGGGTGCGCGAGAGAATGGATCAAGTCAAAAACACGGCGACGCCACGCGGTTGGCACCACGGGGCGGGGCCGTCCCGTGGAGACATCGCAGATTAGCGGGGGAATACCGTTTTGTTGCACCCTGTGCTCCAGCCTTAACCCTGTTGGTCCAGACTGGAGCGCGCGCATGTCGGCGTCGTTAACCTGCTCCGCAGCCATGGCTGCATAATCTAGCCCAACACAGACCGGGGCTGCGCGCGCTCCCGCGTCGCTGCCCGGGCCCGCGGCCATGGCTACAGAGTCTGCCCCTATGGGGCTTGGCGGTGTTACCGCACGCGAGAGGCAGTCTGCCACAACATTGTGTTTACCCGCGACATGCTGAATATCAGTAGTGAACTCCGATATTGCGGCTAGTTGCCTTTGTTGCCGGCCTAACCAGGGTTCTGAAATTTTGGCCATCGCAAAAGTTAGCGGTTTATGATCCACAAAAGCGGTGAAACGTCGCCCCTCTAACCAGAACTGAAAATGACGGATGGCCAAGTGTAGGGCCAAAAGCTCCCTGTCAAACGCACTGTATTTCCGTTCACTATCGCGCAAAGTCCTGCTGAAAAACGCGAGTGGTTGCCAGGTACCTGCCACAAACTGTTCAACTACCGCCCCCACCGCAACATCGGAAGCGTCAGTGGTGAGCGCCATGCGGGCCGTTGGAACTGGGTGCGCTAACAAAACTGCGTTTGCCAGGGCTGATTTGACCTGGACAAAAGCACGCTCCCGCTCCGGAGACCATTCAACCTTATTTACAGGCTTTTGTTTTTTTAGCAAGGTGTACAATGGCTGCATGAGTCGTGCTGCGCTTGGGAGGAATCGTTTGTAAAAATTAACCATCCCTAGAAACTCCTGAAGCGCCTTGACCGTTTGAGGTTGCGGAAAATCCGTTATGGCACGCACTTTATTTGGAAGGGGAACCGCTCCCTCTGCCGAAATGCGATGTCCCAAAAAATCAATCTGCGCCACCCCAAAATGGCACTTCGCTGGGTTAACTATTAACCCGTGCTCTGCCAGCCTCTGGAAAACTGCTGTGAGGTGTTTTTCATGTTCGCCTTCGGACGCGCTAGCTACCAAAATATCGTCCAAATAAACGAACACGAAAGGAAGGTCGCGTAAAACTGCATCCATCATGCGTTGGAAAGTCTGCGCGGCCCCCTTGAGGCCAAAAGGCATGCGCAAGAACTCAAAAAGGCCGAAAGGAGTTATGACCGCTGTTTTGGGTACATCCTGCGCGCGCACTGGAACCTGGTGGTAGCCGCGCACCAAGTCTATTTTAGAAAAAATGCGTGCCCCCGCCAAATGAACAGAAGAATCCTGAATGTGCGGAATCGGGTAGCAGTCATGAGCTGAAACGTTGTTCAACCTGCGGAAATCGCCGCAAGGTCGCCACGAGCCGTCAGCCTTTGGGACCATGTGTAACGGCGAAGCCCAAGGGCTCTTGGAGCGTCTAACAATGCCCAGTTTTTCCAGATTGGTGAACTCCTCGCGCGCGATGGCCAGTTTAGCTGGGTCCAAGCGCCGAGCTTTTGCAAAAACGGGAGGGCCGGTGGTTGTTATGAAATGTTCTACCCCATGTTTAGCCACCGTTGCCGAAAACGTGGGGACTGTGAGTGCTGGGAACTGAGCAAGCAAAGTGTGAAACTTACCACCCGCAGCTGAGACGCTGGCACGTGCAGTCGGCGGGGCCACCCGAGCTGTGCAGGGAATAGAATGAAAGGACAGTGCATTAATCAGACGTCTATTAGCAAGGTCAACCAATAAACCATGTGAGCACAAAAAATCAGCCCCTAACATGTTGAAACTGACTGCTGCTACAATAAATGTCCACTCAAATGAACGGCCCTGTAAGGACAGAAGCATGGTCCTCTCACCAAACGTTTTAATCGTGGAGCCGTTCGCTGCTGACACTGACACCCAGGGGGCTTTAGAAGGCGACAGCCGTTCCGCGTAGGTGGGTGTGACGAAGCTCAGCTGAGAGCCCGTGTCCACGAGGAACTGTTTCCCCGAGCGTGCATCCGTCAGGTAAAGCAGCCTGTTCTCGTTGCCGAGGGTCGCAGCTGCTACTGGCCCTCGGTCTTGGTGTTTCCCTGGCGCTTAAAATTGCACAGTGGGATGCACCTGTGCGCTCTCTCTGCAAAACGGCGGTGGTAGAAGCACGAGCCGTTCTCCACTCCGCGTCGTCTGGCTCCCGTCGCCGCCGCCGTTGGTGCGTCTGGCGCCGCGGCCGCTGGACCTGCGCTGTCTTCGGACGCCGTTCCTGGACTGGCCGCCGCGGCCGAAACCGCGTTCCGTTTGTGGGCGTCGACCAACCGTTGCGCCTCCTTGCTCAACCCACGGTAGTCTCGCCTGGCCAATCGGGGCGACTCTGCCAGGGCCACTCTCACTGCTGGTGGTAGGGTTCGGAGGAAAAGGTGGGCGAAAATGAATTTGCCATCCTCAGAGGCTTTGAGCTGCAGCATCTTCACCATCAGGTCCGCAGGTCTATCGTTTTCTGCCTCCGTCAGCGCCAGGAGCCCCTCTGCTCGTTGTTGGACTGAGGGGGTGAAATGGCTGATCAGCGCGTCCTTCAATGCGCTGTCCTTGTCGCTGTCTGGCGGATGGTTAACCAGATCCTCCACTCTCTGGACCGTGTCGCTGTCCAGCTTCGCTACCACGTGGTAGAATCTTGTGTCGTCGTTGGAGATTCTCCGGAGGTTGAACTGCGCTTCGACTGCGCTAAACCATGAGCGCGGGCTGTGCTGCCAGAACTCGGGCAGCCGGATCGTGGAGGCGGCCATCAGGCTGGCTTCCACTGAGCCCCACTCGGGAGAATTCTGCCTGCTCATTCTCCGTCGTAGGTCACCAGTGTAGAAGTGTGTGCTCAAATGACGAGGCTGCGTTTAGTCATAAACCAGCTTTATTTGACAGAACACAACTTCTAGCATTCTCAAAGCAGGAAAGAGAAAGAATCATATCTCAACACCCTTTTATACGTTTCCAGCATCAGAATTCAAGTCACATGGTGTCTTCAGTAAACATACAGTTACAAAGCATCCCTTTGAAGCTTCACCATTGTCTCTCATTTCCTGATGAACCGGAATACTCTCCGGGGCATCTTCTGTGGGACAAAGAGACAAATCTCACACTTCCTTGTTATCTCCTGCAGATTCGAGTCCTCAGTCCTTGCAGACGTGACACACCACAATACACATGCAGTCCTGTCTCTGTGGCAGCGTGAGCCCACAATGTGTGTCGGCCACAACTGCACCCAAAAAGATTGTGTTTGGATTTCTATCCTCTATTTCATTCACAGAACCACTGTGGTTTGTTTCCGGTGTCACTACTGATTTTGCTAATTCAGGACCAACGTTTACAAAAAATTTATTGAAACCACTGACCACATCTTCCATATTATTAATCAAACTGCCATTTTCGATAAAATATTCTGGATAATTTGCATTCTTAGGACGATTACTAATAATCCCATTGAGTACTTGCTATATTCCTCTTATGTTATTTTTGTTATCCTCTAGTATTCTTTTGTAATATTCTTTCTTACAGGTCCTCATTATAGTAGTAAGCTTATTTTTATATCTTTTATATTTGATCTCAGCTTCCACCGTTCTGCATTTAATGAATTGTTTATGTAATGTATTCTTCTTTTTACATGCATTTATTAACCCCTTGGTGACCCAAGGAATATTTTTTTTTGTTGTTGTCTGTCACTGTATTGTTTTATAGGACAGTATTTATTGTATAATGATTGAAATATTTGTAAAAATTTATCATATGCTCTATTTATGTCATTCTCATCCTAAACTATCTTCCAATCTTGTATTAATGATTCCCTTGTCAGTAAATACATTGATTCTTCGGTTCTTATTCTTTTATTTTTAATATTTTTGGTATACTATGGTTTATTGTTCAAATGAAAACCCAGGTACTTGTAGGTTGCCACCATCTCAATGTCTGTTCCCTGGATGTTTACTGGTCCTCCAGTGATGTCGAAGGAAAGGTGTCCCATTTCAGTGACAACAATACGTTCTAAACTAGTACCGGAAGTTGCTACCATAATTCACGCAAGGCATCATGGGGCCTAGGAATAAAGTGGCTACATTAACATAAAAAAGTGAAGTCAAAAGTCTTCAGTTTTTAGACTTTTCTGCCCACAGGTACCCTCTATTATAATTACCACAGAAAGCGCAGATGTTGGCTGGAATAAACTGAGGCAGAATGGAAGAATTAAGCTAGGCTACATCAAACCTGTCAGTGCCTGACATTCCCCACTCCAACATACTTACTAAATAAAGTATCTTAAAGAGTACCACCAAAGTACTTGTGTAAAAAAAAAAACAGTTTTTAATAAATGCACTCAAGAAACATTAAAGGTTATCTTGCAACAAAACTGCTCATAAAGTATTCGAGAATTTTGTGAAATCATTACTGGAGTGCATGAATAAATGTGACTAATTACTGCCCACCTGTGGTTAGAAGAGAACTCTTATGTTACGGACCAGATTTAATCATCTTCTGTAGCCAGCCATCTTCTTCTGAGTCTGGATCTTCACAAATCCATCAGGTGATGAGTTCAGCATCTGTTACCATGGTGACCTACCAGGTAAAAACAGGCACAAACACAGCATCGCTGACCTGAACTCATGTTGAACGTTTCCGGGTTTCATTGGCTTCTTCACTTCTGAGTCAGTCAGAAACTGAGATTCAGAGTCAGCTGTCAATCATCAGTTAAAGGATGGGAATGAAGTTCACCAAGATCACCACCAGGGGGCAGGAATGTCTGATCAGTTTCTTCTTCAGCTGCTTTTTTGGTCTCTGGACACAGAAGACTGAAGGAGACAGAAGTGTCAGGCAACAAAGCAGACATTCTGAACTACCTGAGTCTGGCCAATCACAACTCAGGATCCAGGTGAGTAGAAGTCATCTTCACCATCTCAACAACAGTGGCTGTGTACTTACTATTTAAGCACACTTTTTCCTCTATGAGTTAGGCTCTGTATGTGATTTCTGCAGTATTATGGAGGATGTGAGTCAGATAAACCAGGAAATACCAGGATGTCATGGAAGATAGTCATCTTTCACAACTACTTCAACCCAGACAGCTTCAGCAACCTTCCAGAATGGCTTCTAAAAGGTGAAGTGCTGCATTATATACAGACGTAGACAAAATTGTTGATACCCCTCTATTAATGAAAGAAAAACCCACAATGGTCACAGAAATAACTTGAATCTGACAAAAGTGGTAATAAATAAAAATTCTATGAAAATTAGCCAGTGAAAATCAGACAGTGCTTTTGAATTGTGGTTCAACAGAATTATTAAAAAAAAAAAAAAACCTCATGAAACAGACCTGGACAAAAATGATGGTACCCCTAGAAAAGATTGAAAATAATGTGACCATAGGGACATGTTCAACCAAGATGTGTCCTCTAATTAACATCACAGGTGTCTACAAACTTGTAATCAGTCAGTCGGCCTATTTAAAGGGTGACAAGTAGTCACTGTGCTGTTTGGTGACATGGTGTTTACCACACTAAATATGGACCAGAGGAAGCAAAGGAGAGAGTTGTCTCAGGAGATTAGAAAGAAAATTATAGACAAGCATGTTAAAGGTAAAGGCTATAAGACCATCTCCAAGCAGTTTGATGTTCCTGTGACTACAGTTGCACATATTATTCAGAAATTTAAGATCCACGGGACTGTAGTCAACTTCCCTGGACGTGGCCGCAGGAGGAGACGGATAATACGAATGGTAACAAAAGAGCCCAGAACAACCTCTAAACACATTCATGGTGAACTCCAAGGTCAAGGTACATCAATGTCAGATCGCACCATCCGTCGTTGTTTGAGCCAAAGTGGACTTCATGGGAGACGACCAAGGAGGACACCACTGTTGAAAACAAATCATAAAAAAGCCAGACTGGAATTTGCCAAACTGCGTGTTGACAATCCACAAAGCTTCTGGAAGAATGTCCTATGAACAGATAAGACAAAACTAGAACGCCGCCAAAAGGAGGAGGTCCGCCGCCAGGAGGCTACCACCTGTGCACAGGGGAGAAGGAGTGGAGCGTAGATATTCAGGGATAACGAAGCCTTACTTGTCGGTGGGGAGAACAGACTCCCAGAAGAAACAATGGCCAAGCAGGAGCTGAGGAGACGGAACTCCAAAGCAGGATGAGTAGACAGGATGAGGAGGTCCCACCAGATTGTCGGAGGGTCGATGTCTCCGTGCAGACCAGAGGGCAGCGTGGCTTAAGCAGGCAGCTTGATGAGGTGATCAGGTGTGCACGCAGCTGTGGAGGTAATTAGGGCAGCAGGCACGCAGAGCGGATCATTACATTGTTTGAGATTTTTGTTTTGTTTTATGTGTCCATCTTCTATCAGTTGTTTATTTGGCAAGCTACTCGCTCTCATTTTGAAGGGTTGCAAGAGCAGATACGGGCACTTATTTTGAAATTTTACTCGCCAAGATTGTTCACTTAGTGAAGGAATGTGCAGAGTTGTTTCTCTTCTCCTGGCTCCCATTGTTTTCTGTGCTTAAGGTGAGGTTACTTTTATTCTCTTAGCTTCCTTTTCATCTCTGCTCGCTGCAGTGTAGATCTCTCTGTGAGCATGCAGCGGGGCAGAGCAGCCACGATGAGCTAGTGAGCTTCCGCTTTCAGACCTCAGCAGCGGCCAAGCTGCAGACAGATCTGTCTCGCAGTGGCAGCTCGTATTAACATGATAAATATCTGAATATACGAGACAGAATCATTTACTGTATGTATCATGGGCGGCCAAATATACCGATACAATGAATACGGGGTGGGGGGGGGCTGAAAAGTTCATAGTGGTCAAATTTGACCAAATGTGGTTTATTTTTCAACATTGTCTCCCCTTCACTCCACACTCTTCTTCCATCGGTGTTGCAGCACTTGGATCCCTGCAGTTGAAAAATAAAACACATTTTGTCGACTTTGACCACAATGAACTTTTCAGGCCCCCTCTTATATTCAGGATATTGCCCAGCCCTGCTACTAATAATGCCAGGTGAGACATATAGTATATAGAGCGCTAGGTGGACAAAGTGGAAGGACAATTACAACAGCATGCAAACAAAGCATGTTGTGTCCGTGTGAGCATGTGGGAGGAATGGGTTTCTGTAACATGGCCAAAGGTCTTTAAAAACATTCTGAAGCTTCTTTAAGATGAGGTGAAGAGTCACAGAAGAATCAAAGGGAAAATTTAACATTTGTTTGAACAAGAGAATTTATAACATGAAATATCTACAACTGCCCACTTAATAAGAAGTTAAGTTTAAGTTCAAATAAAATTAGGACAAAACACTTCACTAAAACTAAGCTGGAAAAACTAAAAGTGGGCTAAAAACAACCAATAAAAGTCCATAAAAGCTTAGGAGCAGGTCCTCAATCAACACAGGGATTGATGATCACCAATTAGTGGAGGCACAGGGTGGAAGGAAACAAAACATTTCACATTAAAAGCACACAGGTTAAAATATAAAAACTCCAAAAATATGCAAAGTTATAAATAAACATGCAAGATGAACTGAAAACCATGGAAAACCGAAAAACACAATAAAATGCTTCCACCCCATGACATTAACATATATACATAGACAAACATATACAAATGTCATCATCATCATCATCATCATCATAGCAGTCTGTCATGGGCAACAATGACTGTTTGTTTCATTTAGGTCTGATCAGATTCTTCCACACAGCTCTGTCCTGAGCCTTCTGCTGCCAGGAACTCCTGTCTATGTCCAACTTCTTCAAGTTTCTTTTTACAGTGTCTTTAAATCTGAGCCTTGGTCTACCCTCATTGCATTTGCCCTCGCATAACTGTGAGTAGAGTAACTGCCGAGGGAGATGCTGGTGGTCCATCCTCTCAACATGTCCGAGCCATCTCAGGTTCATCTGTATTAGCATGTCCTCCATTGATGGTAAACCAGCTCGTTTCAACACTTCTATGTTGGTTATCTTGTCTTTTCATGAGATGTTCTTTATGGCTCGAAGGTGTCTCATCATGTACGCGTGGAGTTTCTTCACCTGCACTCTGTTGACAGTCCAAGTTTCAGCACCGTACAATAGAGTTGTCAGTACTGTCACTCTGTACACTTTGCATTTCACACGGATTGACACATGTCAATTGTTCCACAGTCTCTCCCTCAGGTTTCCAAACACAGCGCTCGCTCTTCCCATTCTGAGAGATAGTTCATCCTCCAGCCTAGCATTCTTTGAAACAGTACTCCCTAGGTAATACATCAAATTGGTTCATCAATCCAGTATGGGCTATAAACAAAGGGAAACAGCAAGTCAAAAACAAAGAAAACAAACAGGATAAAAGACATAGAACAAAAGCCGAAATCAAAAACAAGGACACCATAACTATACCATACATACGAGGGATCATGGAACCAATTCAAAGGATCATGAAAAAATACAAAATAAACTCAGCAGTCAAACCACACAAAAAATTAAAACAGTTGTTAGTACACCCCAAGGACAGAATAGAACAAGACAATAAATGCAATGTAATATATGAAATATCATGCAGATCATCCAACAAAACCTACATTGGAGAAACTGGAAGATTATTCACCACAAGAAAAAAAGAACACCAGAAGGAATGTGAGAAGGAAACACAAGGATGACTCACAAGATCACAAAAAGAAAAGGCAGAACAAGAAACATTAAAATCAGCAATATCAGATCACTGCAAAATAAATAATCACATCATGGACTGGGACAACACAAAAATTATTGGATCGGAGAGCAACAGACACAAACGCTGGATCAAGGAGGCCATAGAGATCAGGAAGCGGGGAAAAGACACCATGAACCAAGATGAGGGAGCCTTTATGCTTTCCCACACCTGGGACCACATTCTCCAGAGACCATCTGACGGCGGGAGGCGAGGCCAGCTCGGTGGATCCGACAGATCTGCTGAGCTGGCCCCGCCTACGAAAATCAGAAGATAAATGTCACCTGGCAGCAATCAGCTGACTCTTCTGACGAAGGCTGCAGTGTAATTGAAACATGTAAAGAAGGTAAAGACATCTTTCTATTTTATTTTTTGTCTTTCATATGAACAAAAGATAAATAGTACTCCCTAGGTACTTGAAAGTCTTGCACTTGACTAGTGGCTCTGTACCAATGCTGATCTCTTCTGGTAGTGATGTTGATAATTGGAACTTTGGTGGTTGATAAAGGCACTCTGTCTGAATTGGCTAGCTGCTCTTGCAAATTTCTCCACTAAAGATTGTGCATCTTCCCTGCTGTGTGCAACTAGAGCACTGTCATCGGCAAAGAGCATTTCTCTTACTATCTTTATCAATGTCTTACTCTTGGCTTTAAACTGTGCCACATTGAACAAGTCTGCTTCTTTCCTTGTTTGAATGTATACTCCTTCTGAAGTGTCTTTGAAGGCCACATCAAGCATGGCTGCCAGATATAGCGAGAAGAGTGTAGGTGCCAGCACACACCCTTGTTTCACCCCGTTGCTTACTGAAAAGTCTTTAGATACTGAACCACTCATTGCCACATTTGCTTGCATACCTGTATGGAGTGCATCGATCAGGTTGACAAACTTCTCTGTACAACCATATTTCTTGAGTACCTGCCAAAGTCCTTGTCGCAAAACAGTATCGAAGGCTTTACTGAAGTGTAAGAAGACTACATAAAGCAGCATGTTCTGTTCGATACATTTTTCTTGAACCTGTTTCAAGCAGAAAATTATGTCCATTGTGCTTCTTCCACTTCTAAAGCCGCACTGGGTTTCCGGTAGTACATTCTGCGAGATGTGTTCACTGAGTCTGTTAAGTAGTACATGTGAGAGAATCTTACCAACAGTGGCTAGTAGTGATATACCTCAGTAATTTCCACAATCCTCTCTGTCACCTTTCTTGAACAAAGGCACAATACTTGCATCCTTCCAGTCTTGAGGTATTTTCTGGGCATCCCATATTTCTTGGATGAGCTTGTGCAGCAGTTGGCTGCACGGTGGTGCAGTGGTTTAGCACTGTGGCAGCACAGTTTTACCCTCGGCCGGGGGATCGCGGGGATCATGAGATCGTGGGTTCGATCCCAGCCCCCGACCAACAGTGAGCTGTGTGGAGTTTGCATGTTCTCCCCGTGTTGCGCGGGTTTACTCCGGGATTTCTCCGGTTTCCTCCCGCACACCAAAAAAAAAACAAAAAAAACATGTAGGTTTAGGGCGCTCGCGCACGCAGCGACCAGCAGCCGGTGGCTTGTCACCAGACTGCAAACCAAGTCTACCTACGGGTACAAATAAGTAACAAAAAAAAAAAAAAAAAAAAAAAAAAGTTGGTCAGCTGAACACCACCAAATTTCCACACTTCTGCTGGAATTCCATCCCTTCCTGGAGCTTTACCATCATGTGTGGTCACTGCACTACAGCTTCTTTAGCCTCTTCAGTGAGATCTCCAGGGTTGTTTAGTAGTTGGTCAAAGTGGTCTGCAAATCTGTCCAGGATCTTGTCTTTCTTCTGCAAAACTGTTTCACCATCCATAGCCTTTAGTTGGATCAGTCCTCTTGGTTTAGAGCCATAGATTTCTCTCAAACCTGTGAAGAATGTTTTCATGTCCTTCCTGTCTGCTGGAGTTTGAAGTTTCTCCACTTTTTCATCCCACCAGTTGGACTTCATCTCTCTGATGTACTTCTGTAGCTCACTCTGAGCCTTTGAGTATTTCTTCTTCTTCGACCTTGTGTTACACTGTAGGTTTTCCTGCCTAGCTGTATTCCTCGCTTCTTGTAGTTTTTTCAGGTGTTCATCATGCTCATCAAACCAATCTTGATGTTTCCTCTCAGGGTAGCCTAATACATCACTCGCAGTCTGATACACTGTATCCTTCAGTGTTTCCCATTTCTCTTCTATGTCATTCTCTGAGTTGTTGCTGTCCCAGTCTTTCAAGTTTTCATCCATTTCCTGTGTAAGTTCTTCCTGCTTCTTTTGACCTTTCAGTGCACTACTGTTTAGCTTCCGTGGTGGCTTCGCACCTGTCCTGCAGTGCTGTTTTTGTCTGCAAATCCTTAATCTAGATCTCAGCATAACATGATCAGTGCCACAGTCTGCGCCTCTCATTGCTCTGGTGTCCAATACATCCCTTCTGTCTCTCTGCCTGATTATGATGTAGTCTAATAAGTGCCAGTGATTGGACCTTGGGTGCATCCAAGTCTTCTTGTGTGTGTCCTTGTGCTTAAATAGAGTGTTGGTTATCACAAGGTTGTACTCCGAACATTGTGCAAGTAGAAGTTCTCCATTAGCATTGCACTTGCCTACTCCACAACTGCCTAGCACTCCTTTCCATTTCTCGGTGTCCGAACCAACTCTGGCATTAAAATCTCCAACGAGTTTCAGCCTGTCATCAGTCGGTATACGCCTGATAGTCTCACGTAAGTCACTGTAGAACTTTTCCTTCACTTCCTCTGTGTTGGTCATTGTTGGGGCATATACACTGATGAGTGTCGCATACATCTTCCGCTGTAGTGGGAGTCTCATAGTCATTATCCTGTCGTTGATTGGCAGCGGTTCCTCATCAAGCATTGCTGCTATCTCCTTTCTAACTGCAAAGCCCACTCCTGCTTCTCTCCTTTCTTGAGTTGATCTCCCACTCCAAAAGAAGATGTACCCATGGTCTTCCAAGCTGTCATATTGAGGCAATCTTGTTCCACTAAGTGCAGCTATGTCTACATTGTACCTGTTCATTTCCAGGGCCACAAGCGCGGTCTGTCTTTCTGGGCGCTGTGATGTTGTTCTGTCCAACAGAGTGCCTACATTCCATTCTGCTACACACAAGGTTGCTGTTTTCCTCTTCTTTTGTCTTCCTGCTCCTAGCTTACTTTTTGCTGCCTGTCGGAGTGTGAACAGATCAGCGCGGACCTTGTAAGCCCGGGCGGCGTCCGAGCCGGTATGAGTTGCTTTCCGATTGACCCTTTCATGAAACTGCTTGCAAAGTATTTGAGTACTGCTAGCTTTTGCTGGACTAGCAGCACATTCTTGGCAGATATAGGTAATATCAGTGGCAAGGACAAGTTGCTGTGCTGCCACAGTGCTAACCACTGCGCCACCGCACTGCCCAAAAAAATGGGAGCAGATACAGATGCAACTATGCCAAATGTATTGGGAAGGGGGGACTTACATAATGAAATGAAGGACACGACTATTCTTCAGCTTCTACACAGAAGAAAATGCAGAAATGATGTTCTAAAACTCCACTGTACCATGGTGGACTGATCACTACAAGAGACAGCAGCAGGACACTCATGGTTCAGGGTTCACAGACCCTGCATGGGCTCATCTTCATCAGTGGGTTGAGGGGGATGCTGGCTCAAAAGATTTTTGTATTTCTTGAAGATCAAAAGACTAACGACACCAAGAAAAGCAGCACACTAACAACTGGCAGAGCAACTTTAAGCCCAGTAGATACATTCTGGTTCCCTCCATCCTCACTGCATCCTCGTGGTTGTCTTGCAGATCAGAAAACAGGTGTCAGTGATCATGATGATGACGAACTCAGTAGGACATGATCACATGACTCAGATCAGCTGATTTCTACCCCCTCTGATCAAACTGATCACAGAAACTCTCACCTGGTTCAGTAACAATAAGAGTGATGATACTGATGAGGTTGCTGTCTTGATTTGACCTCTTCACCCTGTAGCGGGATTATATAATAAAATATTTGTCATAAGGTACAGGAATTATTTATTTTATTTAATAGTGGGTGTGAAAGGGGGCGGAGTTAAACTGTCACTTCTACACCCGCTAAATCAAATAAAAGCACTCGTAAAAGGGGGCACCAGTCACAATGGACAATAATATTAACTTTAATTTTAATTAATTTTGTACCTTCAATTACTTAATGAATCAGTCTCAAAGTTTCAGTGAGTTCTTTTCCTGCCGTGATTTGGAAACATATATATGCGAAAGGAAAACGCTTCAACTTCTCTCATTCACCCTTTTATTAAACTATTTCATGTTACATGATATGGCGTTCAAATGATTGATAGACAGATTCAAATGATAACAGCATACGATGTCACATCAACTGTTATTGGATTCCTGAACATAAAATCCAGCGTTACACCTTTGTGGAACCAATGAGAAACCAGACTTATGTTTCAACGGTAAATGAGGCTGAAATATCCAACAAACAGAACGCAATTTTATGGGGAAAATTCATAAGCTAATTATCTAAAAATGACTTCTGAATTAATCTACAAAAATTAAGGGCAGTTACTTAAAAATGACTAAGAGAATTCCTTCAGTTTACAGCCGTACCCTGTGGCTGAGAGACTAGTTGAGCCCTGAAATATGGGCTATATTCAATTGTAATTTAATTGTTAGGACATCACGTTTTAACCCAGCAGATAGGAAAGGAGTTTCACTTACAAAAACAGCTGTAGGTCCACGTTTCAGTGGGTCGATACCGGCCGAGTTTGAAGTTAGGACGTCGGAGGAAGCTCCTGCTGCGATGCTTCCTCACAGCCATGGAAGTCATAACTCAGCTGGGGGCTCTCCAGACAATGGCAGCAGTGGATGGTTTGTCCTCGAGCGGCGTGACAAGTCCTTGGAAAAGAGTCCGAATTTGAGGTCTCTAGGAGCAGGATAGACCAAAAAAACTGAAGGAACCACTTCTCAGTCAGGCGGGTATGAGGCCGGAAGGAGAGTCCAAAAACACAGTCTCTGTTCACTTTAAATTAGGAAAATTAAAGGTCCACTTTAACGGCGTGAAAAGTCATAAAAAAATGAGAAAAACATTTACTAGGATAAGAATGGCTTCTGAGGTGAAGGAAAAAAGTTTGAGAATTTGATTCTCTGAGAAAGCGAGCTCTAAAGAAAAGGTGATTTCTCCTCAGTAACCAGAAAACTAATGCAGAATTTGACAAACTTCACACAGAACATTTTAGATAAAATAAACTACACGGGGCCTTGAAATGGTGGAATAAAATCTTCCCAGACTTCTATGATCTCATTCTGTCTCTTTTGATTGTCTTACATTTCTAACTTTCTTTTCTTTCCTGCTTGTCTTGTTCAAATTCTGTTCTTAATCTGAATCTGTGTGGTTTTTTTTCTGAATCTCTAACCTACATTTTAACTTAACATTTTCTTCTTTCTGTGTGGTTCTTTTTCTTTTCTTAATCTGAATATGCAGGGCAGCTTCTACTACTTTTTAAATGACTCCGCCTGGGTCATAAACTTGTGATGCCGATCACAAGACTGACCAATCGACTTTATCAAAAGCAGTTTGAAATGGCTGCTATCCAATGTGAGAACATTTCTTTGTTTGAGAGCAGCCAATCAAACGAAGACCCCATCCCATGAAACTGCAGAGAAAAAATCAACACTCAATCAGTTCTAATGAAATTAGGTGCTCAATATAAAATCCAACTAAATTAAATGACTTGGCTAATATTTGGTGATCATGCATTTATACCATTACACTGCATTTGTTTGAATAACACTCATGAACATAAAATTTCTTATACATAATTATAATACACGCATTCACATTTAGATCAAAGCTTAATGTAGTACAGCAAACCATGGTTGGTGATAAAAAGGGATGATTTTCAGTGTCCTTAGTATCCAGGGGAGAAGAGGATAAGCTGAAAGAAACTTAATGTTTAGAACAAATTAAAAGTCATCCTACATACTGAAACACATTTCGTAGGTATCCACTAGGAGGTACTGTTGAACTGTAGATGATTTCTTTTAGGTCCATGGTATCTGGAGGAGATAATCTGGAAAACATCGGGGGTTATAAACCTGTCTGATTAAGCCGTTTATGACCCTTTTAAGAGCATTGGTTTCCTGTAAAGGAGGATGTTATCCAAATGCAGTGTTCACGTTGGAGGTCTGGTCTCCCGAGTTTTATGTTCCTTTGAGCCTTTTAAAGCAAATTCTAATCCTTACAATCTCTGCAAGAGGCAACTGTTTACATTGGGGTCTGGGGGGAAACCCCCCCCCAAAAAACCCATCTTTGGTCAGGCCTGGGTGAGACCTGGATGAGTCGATATGAAAGCCAGTGATATTCCTGTAGAATGCAGAAAAGTGGTATTCCTGTAGAAGGAATGAAGTGAAATTCCTGTAAAATGGAGAGAAGTGATCTTCTGTCTTGGTTTGAGGAGACGATGATGCTACAACCCTATAGTCTGTGTCTGCATAGCCAACACGACATTCATGTGTCCCACTGCCACTAGACGTCACATCCTTCAGAACCAAAGACACGTCTCCGTCCTTCATCTGTCTGTCCATCAGCTCCACCCGGTTCATAAATAGTAGATACTGGTAGTCTGGAACATTGTGACCATCTCAGTTCAATCTGTCGTCAGGTCAGCTCTCCTCCACTCTACCACTGTGACAGGTTTGTTGATGTCAGATCGACATAGCAGAGTGACTGTCTGTCCATGTTCAGCTGTGATGATTCTCAGCTCTAAATCACAGGAAACAAAGAGATCAGAGAGGTTTAAGGTCAAATCAGCCAGTCAGAGATCAGCTACAGAGTCCTGTGATCTGCTGAGTGAGCCAGGAGATACAGAATGATTCTGACTGATGAATATTGTGTTAGTCTTGATTAGGGTACACTGTAATGACTGACCGTAACCGTCAGTCTAGCCATTTCTAAAGCTTTGGGACTCCAGTAAACCACAGTGAGAGCCATTATCCACAAATGGTGAAAACATGGAACAGTGGTGAACCTTCTCAGGAGTGGCCAGCCAACCAAATTTACCCCAAGAGCGCAGCAACGACTCATCCAAGAGGTCACAAAAGACCCCACAACAACATTCAAAGAACTGCAGGCCTCACTTGCCTCAGTTAAGGTCAGTGTTCATGACTCCAACATAAGAAAGAGACTGGGCAAAAATGGCCTGCATGGTAGAGTTCCAAGATGGAAACAACTGCTGAGCAATAAGAACATAAAGGCTCGTCTCAGTTTTGCCCCAAAACATCTTGGTGATCCCCAAGACTTTTGGGGAAATACTCTGTTGACTGACGAGACAAAAGTTGAACTTTTTGGAAGGTGTCTGTCCCATTACATCCAACGTAAAAGTAACACAGCATTTCAGAAAAGGAACATCATACCAACAGTAAAATATGGTGATGATAGTGTGATGGTCCTGGGGCTGTTTTGCTGCTTCAGGACCTGGAAAACTTGTTGTGGTAAATGGAACCATGAATTCTGCTGTCTTGCAAAAAATCCTGAAGGAGAGTGTCATCTGTTTGTGACCTCAAGCTGAAGCCCACTTGGGTTCTGCAGCAGAACAATGATCCAAAACACACCAGCAAGACCACCTCTGAATGGATTAAGAGAAACAAAATGAAGACTTTGGAGTGGCCAAGTCAAAGTCCTGACCTGAATCCGTTTGAGATACTGTGGCATGATCTTAAAAAGGTGGTTCATTCACGAAAACCCTCCAATATGGCTGAATTACAACAATTATGCAAAGATAAGTGGGCCAAAATTCCTCCACAGTGCTGTAAAAAACTCATTGCCAGTTATTGCAAAGACTTGATTGCATTGCTGCTAAGAGTGGCCCAACCAGTTATTAGGTTTAGGGGCAATCACTTTTTCACACAGGGCCATGTAGGTTTGGATTTTTCTTCCCATAATAATAAACACCTTCATTTAAAAACTGCATTTTGTGTTTATTTGTGTTATCTTTGTCTAATATTTAAATTTGTTAGATGATTTGAAATATTTAAGTGTGACACACATACAAAAAATAAGAAATCAGGAAGAGGGCAAACACTTTTTCACAGCACTGTGTGTGTGTGTGTGTGTGTGTGTGTGTGTGTGTGTGTGTATGTGTGTGTGTGTGAAAAATTTGTGAGCCGAAAATTTACGAAAAAGTATCCTCAGAATTTAAGGAAAATGTTGCAACTATATTTTTTATCCAACATTTGGAAGATTTTGGTGATAAATTTTCAGGTTTTCTAACAAATTTCTCATATTTTTAAGGTAAAATTACAGCTTTTTTCAACATGAATTTGTGGCTTTTTCTCTCATAAAAAATGCAATGTTTCCAGAAAATGTGTACATTTTTTCCCAAATTTTGTGATTTAAAGCAAATTTTCAAGAGTTTTTCTCAGATTGTAACTTTTCCCCCTAAATTTGTCAAATTTCTGGCATAAATGTTCAGCTTTTCCAATAAATTACTTCTATTTTCCTTTGTAAATTTGCATTGTTCACATAAACTTGTAACATTATTTTCAAAAATTTGCAACTTTTGCTATAAATTTTTGTTTGTTTTTTTTTACTGAAATTTTGTGACCATTTCTTGCAAATTTCTTGTGACTTTTTCCTCATAAAATTGCAAAAATTTTTTTTACTGAATTTGTGACAATTTTTGGCATAAATCTTAAGCTTTTCTGATAAATTTGCTATGTGAGTTTTTTTCCCCTCACACATCTGTGTCTCTTTTGACTGTAAATGTAGAATTTTTGGCTGGCTATGGGTAGAAGAGAAAAAAGGGACACATTTACAAAAACATTATAAGAAAAAAGTTACAAATTTACTAGAAAAAGAGTGAAAATTTAGGAGAAAAGTTGCAAATTTTCAAGAACAAAATGTAAAATTACTTGAAAAGTTACAAGAAAAATTTAGCAAATTTACAAGAAAAAGTCACAAATTTATGGTAAAAAATTAGAAAAAATTAGAATGAACAAAAAAGTAGCAAATATATAAGTAAATAAATTGAAAATTTCGAAGAAAAAAGTTTCAAATTTATGGGGAAAAGTTGTAAGTTTACAAGAAAATAAAAGTTGAAAATTTTTGAGAATGTTCCAAATTTACAAGAAATATGTCAGAAATTTATGGGAAAAAGTCACAAATGTACAAAAAAATAGCAAATTTGTGCTGGCAATGGAGTAGGTGTGTGCGTTGCTGGCTCCTGCTATATTTTTTTTTTTTCAGTCTTACTTTTTAAACCCTACTTTGCTGTAAGCTGTCAACGTTTTGGACATTTAATACGTGCGGAATCTGTTTTGAGTTGAGAAATATGTCCAAAACAAGAAAGCAGACTGAAAAGGAGGCAGCAGTGAACAATGCTAACACCAGCTTAGCTGAGGATGCTAATATAAGCCTTAACCCTGCACTTGTTGCCTTGCTTGAGCAACACAGAATGTCCATAGCTGCTGACTTTAAAGCTTCATTTGAACTTATTAATGGTAAGCTGGACAAGATTCAAGCAGATGTGGCGAACCAGGAGCAACACATTGGCGACCTTGAAAGCAACGCGGAGGACGTGTGAGTCAATGCAGGAGGAGAACAAGCTTTTGAAAAACAAACTTTCTGACCTGGAGGGAAGAAGCAGGAGGCTGAATATTCGTCTGGTGGGTCTGCCGGAGTCCTTTGATGTGGGTCCACGGCCATCTGAATTTTTTTCTCGGCTGGTGGTGGACGTCTTTGGCACACAAACTTTGCCATCTCCCCCAGAGCTGGATAGAGCCCACCGCAGCCTCACGCTCAAGCTGGGTCCGAACGGGAAGCCGCGCGCTGTCATTATTTGTTTCCACCAGTTTCGGACAAAAGACTTGGTGATGAGAGAAGCGCGGAGACGCCGTGGGACTTTGGAATATCGTGGACATAAACTCCAGTTCTACGAGGATTATAACGCTGACGTTCAGAAGCAACGAGCTGAATATAAGGAGGTTATGTCCGAATTGTACAAGAGAGGTTTTCGTCCTTCTCTTCTCTTCCCCGCTAGGCTCCGGATAACTCTTCCAGACGGCAAAAACCAGTGGCTGGCGTCCGTCTCGAGGGTGGCCTCCGAGACCCTTTTCGCCCTGAACTGGACATTCCTGGGTTGATCAACTACCACACTGGACTACTTGATTACTACTTCATTAAAGCTGCACTGACTGGACATTGATGCATTTTTAGATGTTCAAAAACAAGGTAAAATTGGCTCCCTATACGTTGTTGTTTACTTTTTTTTTTTTTTTTTTTTTTTTTAGGGTAAAATGTTCATACTATGCAGGATTGAAGCCAGTTGTATGGGAGTATTTTGTTAGGATGAGAATAGAGCAGGAGATGGAGCAGTTGCTGTTTTTTGCAACCGGCTGGAGTGTTGTTATAGGTTTGGTTGTTGAATTTTAATTTTAATTTTTTTTATTTATTTTTTTTTCTTATGGATTTATTTACCCCCCCTTACCCCCCCCCCCCCTTTTTTTTTTTACCCCTACCTCACCCTATTCTTTTTTGGGCTACACAATACAATATATAAATTTTACTCTTTGAATGAATAGTAATCTTACTTTGGTAAGCTGGAATGTGAAGGGGTTGAACCATCCGATTAAACGAAAGAGAGTCATGTCACGTCTAAAGCAATTTAAGCCTGGGGTACTGTTTTTGCAGGAAACCCATTTGCAGGATTCCGACCACTTGCGCTTGTCAAAATGTTGGTCAGGACAATTTTTTCATTCAAATTTTAAAGCTAAGGCCAGGGGCGCTGCTATTCTTATTGATCGAAATATCCCATTTATTCCCTCTAATGTTGTATTAGATAAAAATGGACGATTTGTAATAGTATCAGGTAAACTTGGCAATAAACATGTCACCTTGGCTAATCTGTATGCGCCAAATTTTGATGGTGTACACTTTTTTCGCAACCTTTTTTCGCAACTTCTAGATTTAAATACTCATTCTCTAATTCTTGGGGGTGACTTTAATTTGTATATGGATCCGATCTTAGACCGGTCATCCTCAAAACCTGCTAGTCTTAATAAATCTGCAATTTATGTTAAGTCTTTTCTTGAGGAATATAGCCTTACAGACCCTTGGCGTTTTTTACATCCTAACGGCAGGGACTATTCTTTTTTCTCTCACGTACACCATACTTATTCAATTCAATTCAATTCAATCGTTTATTTCAAACTCAGGGTTCATATTATGAGCAAAACAAAAACGAGTAGAAAATAGATAAACAAATAAATAAATAAAGTATATACAGATCAGCAGACACTCGGCGCTCTTGTAACAACAATGACATACAATAATGGGCTCAGTATAAAATGGAACGCCACCACTTCCAAATGCTGGAATGAAGTGTGAGTGACGAGTTGACAATTGCTGATATAAGATGATTGTTACATGCCAGCAACCTTCTCAAAAAACTGTAAACATTCTTACGTATCAATTCGCCAAAAGACGGAATGTTCACAGACACAAACATCTTGCTTGCACTCGACCTTCGTGGTACATCTAACAATCTTCTTAGGGAGTTATTATATGCAATGCGGATTTTGTTCCTAACAGCAACATTGCTATTAAACCATAAAGGCGAGCAGTACATTGAGGTACAGAAGGTCTTGAACAACATACATTTGACATCAGGAGAACATCTATACCAGAATAGATTATTTTTTGTTGACAATTTATTAATTAATAACCTTTGCTCTTGCAGTTATGATAACATCTCGGTTTCTGATCATGCCCCTCTTGTACTTAAAATGATCCTCCATGGATGTGACTCCATGAGAAAGCATTGGAGATTGGATCCATTATTACTTAGAGATGAAAAATTGGTTGTGAATAATTCTTCTAAAATTATTTTTTTTTTTTAAAGAAAATAAAACTCCTGGTATGCCAAACAAAACGATATTGGAGGCCATGAAGGCAGTTCTTAGGGGGGAATTTATCTTATTGGCAGCATTTAAAAGACGATCCATAATACAGGAACAGAAGGCTATTTTAGATCAAATCATGGACATTGACAGACAATATGCTCAATCTCCATCACCCGCTCTGTACAAGGAACGTATGACATTACAAATTAAACTTAATTTACTTTCTACTCGACAAATTGAAGGTTGTTTAATAAGGAACAAGAGTGAATTTTATGAACATGGCGAAAAAAACCAGTAAACTTCTAGCTAATCAGCTGCGTGGTATTAAAGCTAAGCAAATTATTACTGGAGTTAGGACAGATAAAGGAGAGGTGACATCTGACCAACAAGTGATTAATGATATTTTCAGGTCATTTTATTCCAAATTATATACCTCAGAATATACAACAAACTTAAAGGATTTGAAATTTTTTTTTGATTCTATTGATATCCCTTTGATTTCCTCAGAATCTCGGCAAATTCTAGAAGCTCCCATCACAAAAGAAGAAATTCAGCTGGCAATATCATCCATGCAATCAGGAAAATCTCAAGGACCTGATGGGTTTTCCGCTGATTTTTTCAAAAAATTCTCTGACAACCTTAAGTTTTTACAGAGTCGCTTGACTCCGGTACACTTCCTCCTTCATGTTATCAGGCCTGTATCACTGTGTTGCTTAAAAAAGATAAGGATCCTGTTGATTGTGTTTCTTACAGGCCTATTTCCTTGTTAAATACCGATGTTAAAATTTTGTCAAAGTTGTTAGCTTCAAGGTTGGAAAAGATTCTTCCTTTTATAATTTCACAGGACCAAACCGGTTTCATTAAAAATTGCCATTCTTTTTTTAACTTGCGGCGGTTGTTTAATATTACTTATACTCCTCACCACAACATACCTGAATGTCTTATTAGTTTGGACGCTGAAAAGGCATTCGATAGGGTTGAGTGGGAGTATTTTTTTTTTTTTTTTACTTTGGAGAAGTTCGGTTTTGGTCCTTCCTTCTGTTCCTGGATTAAACTTCTCTATGCTAGTCCTTTAGCTTCAGTGTTAACTAATTGTCGCTATTCTGACTATTTTAGACTTTACCGTGGTACGAGGCAAGGCTGTCTTTTGAGCCCGTTGCTCTTTGCCTTGGCAATTGAGCCGTTAGCTATTGCAATCCATGGGAGCCGGGACTTTCTAGGCATTCGTAGGGGTGGCATTGAGCATAGGGTTTCACTCTATGCCGACGATCTTTTACTATTTCTCTCCAACCCACTTACTTCATTACCCGCTATACTCAACATTTTGGATAGTTTTAGTAGGTTTTCTGGTTATAAAATTAATCTTAATAAGAGTGAATTGTTTCCGATTAATGAAAAGATTCGAGTTCAGGATCTTGAAAATTTTCCTTTCAAGGTTGTTATTGATCATTTTAATTATCTTGGGATATGTGTCACTAAACAACTTAATTACTTGTTTAAAAATAAGTTTCTCCCCTTATTTGACCAGTGCAAGCTAATACTTTCCAAATGGTCCCCATTATCCTTGTCCTTAATTGGCAGAATCAATTCTGTAAAAATGATGTTACTTCCAAAGTTTTTATATTTGTTTCAATGTCTCCCCATTTTTATTCCTAAATCCTTTTTTAAGTCTTTGGACTCTCTGATTACCTCATTTATTTGGAATGGTAAACATCCGAGATTGGGGAAAGTTTTTCTTCAAAGACCCAAATCAGTGGGTGGCATGGCTCTGCCTAACTTTCAATATTACTACTGGGCAGCACATATCAGGTGCATGTTATATTGGAAACATTTCTATCTGGAACCCAAATCACCCATTTGGATCCTTATGGAGTCACATGTGGACAATCAAACCTCCCTACCGGCAATTTTAAGTTCTCCACTTCCCCTTGCTTTGTCTACACTGGGTAATAATAAAGTAGTTCGTCAGTCTCTTAGAATTTGGTCTCAATTCAGGAAAAATTTTGGTCTTCACTTTGTCTCCATTAGAAGTCCAATTGCCGCAAATCATTTATTTACCCCATCAACTATTGATAATGCATTTCATATATGGCACAGGAAAGGTTTATAATCTTTTGCGGATTTATATTTTGATGGTCAATTTGCAAGTTTTTCTCAACTTTCCACTAAATTCGACATCACTTCTACACATTTTTTCCACTTCCTCCAGGTCAGACATTATGTGCAAACCATGACAAAACAATTCCCTCAAAAACCTTCTGATAATCCTCTAGATGATTTTTTTATTAGTTAAACCAACTTCTAAGGGGGTAATGTCAGTTTTATATAATTTAATTTCAAAATTACAATCTTCTTCTCTGGCCGCTATTAAATTGAATTGGGAACAAGATCTTAATTTTACTTTTACTGATGAACTGTGGGACTCTATTCTTGGCCAGGTTCATACTGCATCAATGTGTGCTCGTCACGCTCTTATTCAATTTAAGATTGTACACCGGGTGCACCTGTCCAAGGTTAAGTTAGCACGCATTTACTCGGATATAGACCCAACTTGTGAAAAGTGTGGTAGCGCTCCTGGCACTTTGCTTCACATGTATTGGTCCTACCCTTCATTGATGAATTTTTTGGCATTCTGTTTTTATTACTATGTCTGAAGTCCTGCAATATCAAATTAAACCTGATCCATTATGCGCCATTTTTGGTGTGGCTCCAGAACTTGTCTTGCCAAATTCCAAATTAAAAGTATTCAAATTTTCATTATTATTGGCTAGACGTGCTGTATTACTGAAGTGGAAAGACTCTTCGCCCCCTTCACATTTACAGTGGATAAAAGATATAATGTCCTGTTTGGATTTAGAAAAAATCAGATATACAGTTTGTGGCTCTGAAAACAAATTCTATAAATTATGGCGCCCGTTTCTTGATTTCTTTGAAAGACCCACGATTATAGTTTCTGAGTAGCTCATATCCCCTTTACCCCACCCCCACTTCACACACACAATTTTCTTTCTCTTTTTTTTTTGTATTTTTTTTATTATTGTTTATTTAAAGGTTTTTGTGTTTTGAAGCATCCACATTTGTTAGTTTTAAATTCTAGTTTTGCACTGTTTGGTTAAAACAAAAATGAAAATTTCTAATACTTTGTATTGTATTGATACTTCAATTAATAATAATAAAAAGACCTTTGAAAGAAAGAAAAGTAACATTAATGAGAAAAAGTTACTGTGGGACACGTATATGCTCATATGTATATCACTGTATGCTTCATACGTATACCACCTTAGGCTTCACATCTGAGACGGAACAAAGGACTGAGCCGCTTTCGAGATAACACGAGGATGTGAAATTTTAGACTTTGGCATGCAAGGAGACGGCCTTGGGGGATTTCGCCCAGTGGCCAGAGACTGAAGGTGGGGGTGTTAAGATCGGGAAGAAGATGCATTGTTACTGGGGATTAAATACCATGTGACTGTGTGCTTTGATGTCCTGGGGTATAAAAGGGACAGATGTTGGGGGTTTCTTTCTCTTTTTCTGTTGTGATGATGTTGGAGAATGTGAATAAACCTGACTCGTGAGATAAACTCTGCCTCGTCCTTTCACATCTCCACACTGGTGACCCTAAGACGTATCATGAGTGAAAAAAATTACCCCGAACCAGCCGGGTCAGGAGCTCCCAGCCAGGCGTACGCCGCTACTGTCCAGCTACCGGACTTTTGGCGAGACATCCCGTGCTCCTGGTTCCACTTGGACGAAGCACAGTTCGCCCTCCGGGGGATAACGGTAGACGACACGAAATTCTACCATGTTATTGCCAAGCTCGACAACCGCACGGCTCGACATGTGCAGAGCCTTTTGGAGCGCCCACTGGCCGGCGACAAATACGGCGGGTTGAAGGCTGCGCTCATCCAGCGTTTCACTCCCTCAGTCCAGGAAAGAGCAGAGAGGCTCCTGGCTCTGAACAACTTGGGAGATAACACGCCCATCGACTTGATGGAGGACATACTGAGGTTGAGGGGCTCAGACGGTGACAACTTCCTCTTCACCCACATTTTCCTGAGAACCCTACTGTCGGCCACGAGAGCGACCCTGGCCAGTTCACCGCTGTTGGCCCAGTGGGACTTCCGCGCGCTGGCCCAGGAGGTACAACGGATTCTCAATGCCAGCAAACAACGCGCGGCCACCGCGGCAGCGACGGAGCTCGGCGCGACGGCCGGAGATGGCGGGGGGCCAGAGACGGCGGTAGCAGACCGACAATGGCGGCGGCGGGGGCCAAGGATCACGGAGGAGACACCCTCTGTTTCTACCATCGCCGCTTTGCAGAGAAGGCACGCAAATGTATACCACCGTGCCAGTTCAAGTGCTCGGGAAACGCCAAGGCTGGGGGTCGGTAGCAGCCACGGCCCTCGGTGAAGAGAACAAGCTGCTCTACTTGACGGATGCGCGTTCGGGGAGGCAATTCCTCGTGGACACAGGCTCCCAAGTGAGCTTCATCACGTCTACCTCCGCTGACCGGCTGGCGGGTCCCGGAAGTCACGGAGCGTCAGCAGCGAACGGCTCAGAGATTAAAACCTTTGGTGAGAGGACTCTGTTTCTGTCCCTACACGGCCGTTCATTTGAGTGGACTTTTGTAATAGCTGCAGTGAGTTTCAATATGTTGGGGGCTGATTTTCTGTGCTCACATGGTTTGTTGGTTGATCTTGCTAACAGGCGCCTGGTTAATGCACTCTCTTTTTATTCTATTCCCTGTGCAGCCCGAGTGACCCCGCCCACAGCACAAGCCAACGTCGCAACGGCAAGCGGTAAGTTCCACACACTACTCACTCAGTTCCCAGCACTCACGGTTCCCACGTTTTCAGCAGCAGTCGCTAAACACGGAGTGGAACATTTTATTACTACCACCGGACTGCCCGTTTTTGCAAAAGCTCGGCACTTGGATGCAGCTAAACTGTCCATAGCGCGCGAGGAGTTCGCCAACCTGGAAAGGTTGGGCATCATCAGACTTTCGAACAGCCCATGGGCTTCCCTGCTTCACATGGTCCTTAAAGCTGATGGCTCGTGGCGACCTTGCGGAGATTTCTGCAGGTTGAACAACGCGACAGCGCACGACCGCTACCCAATCCCGCATATCCAAGATTTTTCCTTTCATTTGGCGGGGGGCGCGCGTTTTTTCTAAGATAGACCTGGTTCGTGGGTACCACCAAGTCCCAGTGCGCGCTGAGGACATACCCAAAACAGCGGTAATAACTCCGTTTGGCCTATTCGAGTTTTTGCGCATGCCGTTTGGGCTTAAAGGCGCTGCACAGATGTTCCAATGCATGATGGACGCAGTGTTGCACGATCTCCCCTTCGTGTTCGTCTACCTGGACGACATCTTAGTAGCCAGCGCGTCCGAAGACGAACACGAAAACCACCTCACGGCAGTTTTCCGGGGGTTGGGAGAGCACAGGTTAATAATCAACCCAGCGAAGTGTCAGTTCGGGGTGACGCAGATTGATTTTTTGGGGCATCGCGTCTCTCCAGAAGGAGCGGTTCCTCTGCCTGACAAAATGCGCACAGTAACAAATTTTCCCCAGCCACAAACGGTCAAAGCGTTACAGGAGTTTTTGGGAATGGTGAATTTTTATAACCGTTTCCTCCCCCGCGCAGCGCAGCTCATGCAACCATTGTATGTTGCACTAAAAAAACAGAAACCCACAAATAAAATCGAATGGTCTCCGGAACGAGAGTGAGCATTCTCGGAAGTCAAAACAGCCCTGGCAAACGCTGCGTTGTTAGCACATCCAGACCCGACGGCCCGCATAGCGCTCACTACTGATGCATCAGATGTGGCCATAGGGGCGGTCGTGGAGCAACATGTAGCCGGGGCTTGGCAGCCGCTCGCCTTTTTCAGCAGGACTTTGCTCGATAGTGAACGGAAATACAGTGCATTCGACAGGGAGTTGTTGGCTCTCCACTTGGCTATTCGCCACTTCCAGTTCTGGCTGGAGGGACGCAGTTTCACCGCGTTCGTTGACCACAAGCCGCTGACTTTCACGATGGCCAAGGTTTCAGAACCGTGGTCAGGCTGGCAGCAGAGGCAGCTGGCCGCAATCTCAGAGTTTACTACCGATATTCAGCATGTGGCGGGTAAACTTAATGTAGTGGCAGACTGTCTCTCGCGTGCCGTAGCGGCTCCAGTCCGCGTAGGGATAGATTATGCAGCCATTGCCGCGGAGCAGGATAGCGACGCGGAAGTGCGCGTGGCCCCAGTCTGCGTAGGGATAGATTATGCAGCCATGGCCGCGGATCAGGTTAGCGACGCGGACGTGCGCGCGCTCCAGTCTGGACCAACAGGGTCAAGGCTGGAGAACAGGGTGCTGCAAGAAGGTATGCCCCCCTAATCTGCGATGTCTCCACGGGGTGACCGCGTCCTGTTGTACCGGCCGCGTGGCGCCGCCGCGTTTTTGACTCGATTCATTCTCTGGCGCACCCAGGAGTGCGCGCGTCGGTCAAAATGGTGGGAGAGAAATTTGTATAGCCGAGCCTGCGCAAACAAGTTAGAGAGTGGGCAGCAGCCTGCATGGCTTGTCAGCGTGCCAAGGTACACAGACACACGAGAGCTCCAAGGGAGCCGTCACAGGGGTGCACACACCTTCTGACAATGGTGGACCACACCACGCGCTGGCCAGAAGTGGTCCCACTGTCATCAACCACAGCCGAGGAGGTGGCGCGCGCGTTTTTAACGGCATGGGTAGCGCGCTTTGGAATCCCGTCGGACATTACGTCCGACAGAGGCCCTCAATTTGCTTCCGAACTTTGGTCAGCGATGGCCCGCAGCCTGGGGGTAACGATCCACCGCATGACCGCGTACAATCCGCAGGCTAACGGGTTATGCGAACGTTTTCATAGGTCATTGAAGGCGGCCCTCAGAGCGTCGCTTACGGATGCAAATTGGGTGGACAGGCTACCATGGGTTTTATTGGGGATGCGTTCTGCATCTAAACAGGATTTAGAAGCCTCCGCGGCTGAGCTAGTTTTTGCGCAGCCACTTTGGCTGCCCGGGGAATTTCTTCCAGATAATCCTGCACCAGAATGTTCCCCGGCTCAGCGGTTGCAGTGGCATGGAATCGGGCACGCTGCCTGGCCCCGTTCACCACACTTTTCCGCGCGTTTTTGTGCCTAAAGCTTTAAAAAATGCGGAGTTTGTTTTTGTCAGACACGATGCACATCGCCCACCGTTGCGACCACCTTATGATGGACCATTTAGAGTGCTGGAAACAGGGGATAAGCATTTTTTGCTAGATTTGGGGGGCAGGAAAGAAAAGATTGGCATAAACAGGCTCAAACCCGCCTTTGTGTTGGCCGACGAGGATGTGCTGTTGGCCACGGCTCCTCGGCGCGGCAGACCCCCTAAGGAGCACTCCCCAGGACACCCACAGGGATTGACTAACAGTTCTCATCCTCAGACAGCAGCTCCCCGGCAAGAGGGCGCCGCGAAAGTGGAAAAGCCTGCTTACAGCAGATACGGGAGGAGACTGAGACCCAAGCAGCACGTGGACTGATGTGTAATAATTTTATCATGACATGCAGACTGTTATTACATTGTTCCATCTTAGACGTTTGGGGGGGGGGTCATGTGGGACACATATATGCACATATGTACTGTATATCACTGTATGCTTCATACGTATACCACCTTAGGCTTCACATCTGAGACGGAACAAAGGACTGAGCCGCTTTCGAGATAACACGAGGATGTGAAAGTTTAGACTTTGGCATGCAAGGAGACGGCCTTGGGGGATTTCGCCCAATGGCCAGAGACCGAAGGTGGGGGTGTTAAGATCGGGAAGAAGATGCATTGTTACTGGGGATTAAATACCATGTGACTGTGTGCTTTGATGTCCTGGGGTATAAAAGGGACAGATGTTGGGGGTTTCTTTCTCTTTTTCTGTTGTGATGATGTTGGAGAATGTGAATAAACCTGACTCGTGAGATAAACTCTGCCTCATCCTTTCACATCTCCACATTACAAGTTTAAAGTAAAAGAAGTTGCAGATGTGTGAGAAAGTTTCAGATTTTCAAGAAAAAATTATCAAATTAGGGGAAAAAGTAAAAAAAAAAAAAATTGAAGAAAAAAGCAAATTTATGAGAAAATAAGTTGAAAGCAGCTCGAGGTAAAGTCCATGTGTGCAAACCCAGTTGGGACCATAAGGCAGCTTGGTGGGCCCACATGGACATGCTGGCTGGGCTGGTTTCCTCTGACTTGAATTGTTCCACTGAGACTGGAGTCGTCTCCTTGGTGGTTGAAGCACCAATCAGACCTGAGTCTGAAACCAGCAGAAGGGACGCCCCCGTCAGAGCGGGACAGTTTCCTGAACAATCTCTCTGGCTCTGTAGCATCAGTTTCTATTGCTGACGTCATGCTGAAGACTTCTGACTCTGTGCCCAGAAAACTCCAGCATACTCCCTTTACTCCGTGCCAAGACATCTTCATGGAAACCTGTCCACCTGATCAGCTGGTTAGGGCGGTGAATAGCAATGAAGCATCACCTACAACAGCTCAGAAGTCTGTCCAGTCCTGCTAGAATCACATCTGTCAGCTCATTATGCAAATAAAACACATCAGACTGGTTCTTCTTCCTGGGCTCGGACTGATTTTTACTTCTTCAAACTTTATAGCAAATCTCAACATCTTTGTTCATTTGACTCCATGTCAGTGTTGATCCAGTGCTGCTTTAGTCACTTTATATGAAATAAAATGTGGCAACAAAAGCAAAGTTTGAACATACAAATGAAGATTTTTAAATGTGGTCGTCGACCTTTCTGTTTTTGAGAAATACTGGTTCATTGTGGTCAGTTTGTTTATTTGCAGCACATGAAAAAAATTAGATAGATAGATAGATAGATAGATAGATACTTTATTTCGAACAAAAAAGTAAAAAAAAAAAAAAACCAAATGACAAGTGCGATAAAGTGACAGTAAACAGTGCTCAAAAGGGAGAAGGAAGAAGTGAACACTTATTAACTCCAACTCCTCTTTTCCGTAAATACACCCATGTGAATTGTATACAAATTACCACATTTAAGACCCCAAGTAAACAATTCATATCAACATTAACACCCATCCATCCCAACATATATACAGTCCATACATTAAAACCAGCCCCAAACAACACAGTACTGTCCACCCAACAGTGACCTGTGTGGAGTTTGCATGTTCTCCCTGTGTCTGTGTGGGTTTACTCTGGGATTTCTCTGGTTTCCTCCCACATGCCAAAAACATGCAAGTTAGGTTAATTGGCATCAAACTGGGGATACTAAATTGTCCTTAGGTATGACTGTGAGAGTGAATGGTTGTCTGTCTCACTGTGTTGGCCCTGCGATGGACTGGCGATCTGTCCAGGGTTGACCATGCCTCTCACCCAAAGATTGTGGGATAGGCACCAGCCCCCCTGCGACCCGAAAACGATTAAGTGGAAGAAGATGGATGGATGTCCCACCTACCATTCCATAGTGTCTCAGAGTGAGCAAAGCTAATCGTACATATATATATAAATACTACCCTTCTAACATATATTCTTTCAGCAAATAATGTTTATACCTATTTTTGAATTAATTTCTGTTTGTATATAGTTTCAGTTCCAGCTCCAGACTGTTCCACAAATCCACCCCACAGACAGATATGCACATACTTTTCTGAGTTGTTCGTATCTTAGGTTTTGTAAAGTTTAAGTCTCCTCTAAAATTATAATCATTGTCTCTTTTTTAAATATTTTTTGTATATTAGTTGGGAGTTGATTATTAATTGCCCTGTACATGACTTGTACAGGGCAAGTTAACTAAATCCATGAACTTTATGACATGTGACTTTAAAAACAACAAATTGGTATAGTCTCTATATCCTACATTATTTATTATCCTTATAGCTTTTTTTGTAATGTGCATATTGACTGTAGGTTGGTCCTATAGGTGTTTCCCCAGACTTCTACACAGTAGTTAAGATAAGGTAGAAACAGTGAATTGTACAGTAAGAACAATGATTTATAGTCCAAGATGTGTCTTGTCTTTCCCAGTATCCCTATACATTTTGCCAACTTGGTCCGGATGTGACTGATGTGAGGTTTCCAGCAGATTTTATTGTCTTGCGTCACCCCCAGAAACTTATTTTCCTTTACTGTTTCTATTCTGGTATCATCTATCGTTACCAGTATTTCATGATTTATTTTATAATTTCCAAACAACATAATCTTTGTTTTTTTTCAGATTGAGAGATAATTTATTTTTGTTGAACCACTGCGTTAACCTTTTCATTTCAGTTGTGACCACCTTTAAAACCTGCTGCAAATTCTCACCAGTGCAAAGGATATTTGTGTCATCTGCAAACAAAATAAATTTCAGAATTTTTGATACTTGGCATATGTCATTTATATACAAGATAAAGAGTTTGGGTCTCAAAACTGACCCCTGGGGCACACCACAAGTGATGTCCACGAAGGGTGATTTGTGCTCACCAATTTGTACAAATTGTTGTCTGTTACTTAAATAACTTTCCACCCAACTCAGTCCGACCCCTCTTATCCCATACCTTTCCAATTTCCTCAGTAAAATTCTGTGGTCAATGGTGTCAAAAGCTTTCTTTAACTCTATAAATACTCCTACAGCAACCTTTTTTTTTTTTATCTATACAACTAGTAATTTCTTCTGTAAGTTCGATCAGTGCCAAAGATGTAGATTTATCTGCTCTAAAACCATACTGGCTGTCTGTAAGGAGGTTGTGTTTTTCAATGAAATCATCCAGTCTCTTAGTGAAGATTTTTTCAAGTATTTTGAAGAATTGTGAGAGTAAAGAGACTGGCCTGTAATTTGTGAAATAATGACTGTCTCTTGTTTTGTATAGAAGTATTACTTTTGCTATTTTCATTTTGTTTGGAAATTTACCAGTTTGAAATGACAGGTTACAAATGTGGGTGAGTGGCTTAACAATTCCTTCAATTACTTTTTCACTATTGTCATGTCAGTTTCATTCCAGTCCGTTGATTTTTTGTTCTTAGCTTTACTCACAGTCTCGATAATTTCCTTTTCAGTAACTGCATCCAAAAAGATTGTGTTTGGATTTCTATCTTCTATTTCATTTACAGAACCACTGTTATTTGTTTCTGGTGTCACTATTGATTTTGCTAATTCAGGACCAATGTTTACAAAAAAATTATTGAAAACACTGACCACATCCTCCATATTTTTTTTCAAATTGTCATTTTCAATAAAATATTCTGGAAAATTAACATTCTTAGGTCGATTACTAATAATCCCATTGAGTACTTGCCATATTCCTCTTAAGTTATTTTTATTATCCTCTAATATTCTGTTGTAGTATTCTTTCTTACAAGTCCTCATTATATTAGTTAGTGTAGAAGAGCTTGGAATAACGAGGCGATGTGACTTATAAACCAAAGTTTATTATCAGCTTCGCTCCTCTAACAAGTCTCATCTAGTGCAGCAGCAGAAGAAGTAAGACAGTGAACACATTCGGCTCTACGTACTTATACTCACACATAACAAAAGACATGCATATCAAAGCTGACATCCCTCATTATCTTAATCCCCCTCTTTTGTCTTCGTACCCCTCCACCTGGCCCTGGGAGGTCAGGGCGACCTATCTGGTCTCCACCTCAGCGCCTCGGATGCTCTTTGATCTTCACTGGCGGTTGAGACCTTTTGTCCTGTTCTGAGGTGTGAAGTCGCTTTACATATGTAATCACCAAACATTCTCACATGCTTATACATATGTAGGTTATGGGATATATGATTAATATAGACCACAGCCCCCCCCCAAACGACTAAGAAAAGGACAATAGAAAAATTCACAGTTTAAGATAATTATTATGACATACTAACTGCTACACCTCTTGACAAGGAAGAAACTTTCCAGCAGCTATGCTCCTGTAGAGAATTCAGTGGTAATCGTAACAGCATAGTAATATCACAAGTCAGTCTTAAACTGTTACAGCACAATTAGTGAACAACTTTTGAGTAGTTTGCATCAGTCCCTGTGCCGTCTGGGTTTAAGTCTTCTCCTGAATCTGCTGTGGGTCCGCTTGGGCGTCCTGGTGGGACCTTCCTGTAAGGAATCTGCAGCTTGGGGAGGAGAGTGATTATTCGTTCCCTGCAGGGGGGCTGAGTCTTTTCTCTTGGGGGGTCTACCCCGCCGAGGTGCTCTCGTCAACCGTGCAGGCTCGTCTCTCAACAAGAAGGCAGGTTTAAGTCTGTCAATGCTGACTGTTTCTTTTCTGTCCCCTAAATCAAGCACAAAATGCTTATCACCAGGTTCCAGCACTCTGAATGGTCCATCGTATGGTGGGCGGAAGGTTGGTTTTAAAGCTTCATGCCTAACAAAAACGAATTCAGCATTTTTTAAAGCTTGGGGAACAAAAACCCGCTGAAAAGAATGATGTGCCGGTCCGGGGAGAGTGTCCGGGCCGTTGCTGCCTAAAAACCTCGGGGCTGGAAGATGCCCTGGCTCTGGGTTCTCTGGTAAAAATTCACCTGGGAGCCTGAGAGGTTGTGCAAAAACTAATTCTGCTGGGGAGGCGTCTAGATCCTCTTTAGGCGCAGCACGCAACCCTAATAAAACCCAGGGGAGTTTTTTTACCCAATTTGTATCCGTTAGTGAGGCTCTGAGGGCGGCCTTTAAAGATCTGTGAAAACACTCGCATAACCCATTAGCCTGAGGGTGATAAGCGGTGGTGCGGTGAATTGTCGCTCCTAAGCTGCTGGCCATGGCTGACCAAACCTCCGAGACAAATTGAGGCCCCCTATCAGACGTGATGTCCAATGGGACGCCGAAACGTGCCACCCAGTTTGTCAAAAAAACGCGAGCGACTTCCTCCGCTGTGGTTGACGCCAGAGGGACTGCCTCAGGCCAGCACGTAGTACGATCTATCATTGTTAACAGATGTGTGAAACCTTGGGAGGAAGGTAGTGGTCCCACAAGGTCAACATGAACGTGGTCGGACCTTCTAGCTGGGATTCGAAAAGGCTCTAGAGGGGCTTTTGTGTGTTTGTGTATTTTGGCGCGCTGACAAGAAATGCAAGTCTTTGCCCATTCCTTTACGTTTTTGCACAGGCCGGGCCACACAAACTTTTCGGCGACCATTTTAACCAAAGCGCGCACACCCGGGTGCGCGAGGGAGTGAATTGAGTCGAAAATACGGGGGCGCCATGCAGCTGGGACTACCGGGCGAGGTCAGCCGGTTGAGATGTCGCATATTAGGGGGGGCACACCGTCGCGTAAACGCCTTTCCTCCAGCCTTAACCCTGTTGGTCCAGACAGGAGTGCACGCACGTCCGCGTCACTACTTTGCTCCTTCGCCATGGCTGCGTAATCTATCCCTACGTGGATTGGGGCTGCATATGTGTCCGCGTTGGCGAAGAGTTCTGCGGCTGAGGTAGTGTGATCTGTCTCCTCGCGCTATGGCGATGTCACAGCACGAGAGAGGCAGTCTGCTACCACGTTAAGTTTGCCTGCCACATGTCGAATGTCTGTGGTGAACTCTGAAATTGCAGCTAGTTGTCTTTGTTGCCTGCCTGACCACGGTTCGGAAATTTTAGCCATCGCAAAGGTGAGCGGTTTGTGGTCTACAAAAGGCGTGAAACGCCGCCCCTCCAACCAGAACTGGAAGTGGCGGATGGATAAATGAAGCGCTAGCAGCTCCCTGTCAAAAGTGCTGTATTTACGCTCAGTTTGGTTTAGCGATTTGCTGAAAAATGCCAAAGGTTGCCAGATTCCGCCGACGTGTTGTTCTACAACCGCCCCTATGGCCAGGTCTGAAGCGTCTGTGGTTAGCGCAATGCGGGCCGAGGGATCAGGGTGAACCAACAATGTGGCGTTAGCTAGGGCACTTTTTACTTCCGCGAAGGCGCGTTCACGCTCCGGGGTCCATTCCACCGCGTTGGAAGGTTTTTGTTTTCTGAGCGCGTCATATAGGGGCTGCATGAGCTGAGCTGCGCGGGGGAGGAAACGGTTGTAAAAATTAACCATTCCCAAAAATTCCTGCAGTGATTTGACCGTTTGTGGCCGTGGGAAACTTTTTACTGCGCGAACTTTGTCTGGCAGTGGGACTGCCCCCTTCGGTGAAACTCTGTGTCCCAAAAAATCAATTTGTGACACGCCGAATTTGCATTTGGCTGGATTGATTATTAACCCGTGCTCTTCTAGTCTCCGAAAAACCATAGTGAGATGCTGTTCGTGTTCTTCCTCAGACGAGCTGGCTACCAGCATATCGTCGAGGTAGAGGAACACGAAGGGGAGGTCGCGTAATACCGCGTCCATCATCCGCTGAAAGGTTTGAGCAGCGCCTTTGAGGCCAAAAGGCATCCGCAAAAATTCAAAAAGACCGAAGAGGGTTATTACAGCTGTTTCAGGAATGTCTTCCGCTCGAACGTGAACTTGGTGAAAGCCGCGGACCAGGTCTATTTTTGAAAAAATGCACGCACCCGCCAGATGTAATGAAAAATCTTGGATGTGAGGAATTGGGTAGCGGTCTTGCGCTGTCACATTGTTTAATCTGCGGTAATCGCCGCACGGTCTCCAAGAACCGTCGGATTTCGGGACCATGTGAAGCGGTGATGCCCAGGGGCTTTTTGAGCGCCTGATAATGCCTAGTTTTTCATGGGTGATAAACTCGTCCCGAGCTATGGTGAGCTTGGTCGCGTCTAAGCGCCGAGCTTTGGCGAATACGGGTGGACCCGTTGTGGGAATAAAGTGTTCGACCCCGTGCTTAGCCACTGTAGCTGAGAATTTGGGAATTGTGAGTGCTGGAAATTGGGTGAGGAGTTGATCAAACTTACCTCCTGCTGTAGTGACGCTGGCCTGCACGGGTGGTGGAGAAACTCGAGGTGAGCAGGGAATAGAAGCAAAGGACAATGCATTAACCAAGCGTCTGTTCGCTAGATCGACCAATAACCCATGTGCACACAAAAAGTCTGCGCCCAACAAGTTAAAACTCACCGCCGCTACAACAAATGTCCATCTGTAGTTGCGGCCATGGATGCGGAGGGGCAGGTTCCTTTCGCCATAAGTGTCGATGATGGAGCCGTTGGCTGCCACCGCTCCATTGCCCCGGGGGCCCATGGCCCGGTCTGCTTGGGAGGGCATGATAAATCTCAGTTGAGCTCCCGTGTCAATGAGGAACTGCTTGCCGGTGTGTCCATCCGACACATATAGAAGCTTGCTTTTTTCGCCGAGAACTGCCGCTGTTAACGGTTCTCGGCTTTGGCGTTTTCCCGAAATCGTGAATTTGCAGGGGGGAAGGCATTTGTAAGCCTTCTCGGCGAAGCGGTGGTGGTAATAACAGACGTCGCTCCGTCTTTTACGTCTTGGCCGTGTCGCTGCCATGGCGGGCGGATTCTGCTCAGTGGTTTGTGGCTCCCCGTGGCTCCGGACATCGGCGTTGAGGTCTGCGGATGCTGCTGTGGGTGTCTGTTCCCTGCAGGCGTTGACGAGTCGCTGCGCTTTGCAAGCCAGCGTGCGGAAGTCTTGCTGGGTGCTGCATCGCATGTTGGCAAGCGTCCCTCTCATGTGTGGCGGCAGCGTACTGAGGAATATAAATTGGAAGAGGAGGTTGTCATTGTCCTCTTCTTTGAGCTGCAGCAAGTCCTCCATGAGGGCCTTGGGTCTGCATCCTCTGTGGCCGTAGACCGCCAGGATCCTCTCGGCTCTCTCCTCGGCAGAAGGGACGAAATTCGCCATGATGGTCGCTTTCAGTTCTCTATATTTGTCCTGGGCCGGCGGCCGCTGGATTATGCTCCGCGCACATCTCGAAGTGGTGGCGTCGAGTTTGGCGACAATGTGATAAAACTTTTTATCGTCAGCCGTTATGCCCGCAAGTGCAAACTGGGCTTCAGCTTGCTGAAACCACGAGGTCGGGTCTTCCTGCCAGAAGTCCGGCAGCTTGACGGTGACAGCGTTTGTGTGGGCTGTCCCTGATGTGTCCGCAGGGTGAGAGTGTCTTCCTTCGGCTCTCGCAGCGGCGCTGCTGCTCGGTTGAGCCCTCTCTGTCACTTCTGCCGTGGGGGAACGTCATCCATCTGTTCCCCTGTCTGCATGGGCGCCGGCGTCTGCCTGGGTCGCCACAGATGAGTCGATCGCGGGGGAACGCCTCTGGTCCATCCTCGCGTCAGGGTCACCAGTGTAGAAGAGCTTGGAATAACGAGGCGATGTGACTTATAAACCAAAGTTTATTATCAGCTTCGCTCCTCTAACAAGTCTCATCTAGTGCAGCAGCAGAAGAAGTAAGAGAGCGAACACATTCGGCTCTATGTACTTATACTCACACATAACAAAAGACATGCATATCAAAGCTGTCATCCCTCATTATCTTAATCCCCCTCTTTTGTCTTCGTACCCCTCCACCTGGCCCTGGGAGGTCAGGGCGACCTATCTGGTCTCCACCGCAGTGCCTCGGATGCTCTTTGATCTTCACTGGCGGTTGAGACCTTTTGTCCTGTTCTGAGGTGTGAAGTTGCTTTACATATGTAATCACCAAACATTCTCACATGCTTATACATATGTAGGTTATGGGATATATGATTAATATAGACCACAGTTAGCTTGTTTTTATATGTTTTATATTTGATCTCAGCCTCTTCCGTTTTGCACTTAATGAATTGTTTATATAATGTATTCTTCTTTTTACATGCATTTATTAACCTCTTGGTGACCCAAGGAATATTTTTGTTTTGTTGTTTGTCACTGTATTGTTTTATAGGACAGTTTTTATTGTACAATGATTGAAATATTTGTAAAAATTTATCATATGCTTCATTTATATCATTTTCATCACAAACTATCTTCCAGTCTTGTATTAATAATTCCTTTGCCAGTAAATACATAGATTCTTCAGTTCTTATTCTTTTATATTTAATATTTTTGGTATACTTTTTCTTCCTATAATCACATTGATAGACAACAAAAATCGGCAGGTGGTCACTGATATCATTCAAAAAAAGCCAACTCATGATATTATGTTCCATAATGTTTAGACCACTTAGACAAATTAGACCACTTTGTGTGATAAAACTGCGATTTAACACTGAGACACTCATCAAGTCCAAAGGTTTCCATTAGACGTAGTGCACTATTTTAAAGTACTGCACCATGTTTTGCATCTTGTTTTGCAGAGCCTGATCCAGCTGCAGTTTATACATCAGTGAGGACAGACAGCGTCAGATACGGACAGATAACCATCAGACCCACCAGGAGCAGAGGTACCCTTACAGTTTTCACCAAGAATACACTGCTGTATATTGACCCACTAAAATATGAATCTCAAAAGTTCAAATGAGAGAGTGGACAGTGCACAAGAGAGGTGAAGAAGAGAGTGCTGGCAGGGTGGGGTGGGAGATTTGTGACAGAAGGATAGCAGCTAGAGTGAAAGGAAATATTGAAAAGACTGTAGTGAGACCTGGTATGATGTATGGTTTGGAGATAGTAGCGCTGACAAAAAGACAAGAGGCGGTGCTGGAGGTGGAAGAGTTGAAAATGGTAAGATTCTCATTGGGAGGGACAGGATTAGAAATGAGTTTATCAGAGGGACATTTCAGGTTGGTTAGTTTGGAGACAAAGTAAGAGAGTGAAGGCTGAGATGGTTTGGACATGTGCAGAGGAGGGATAGTTGAGATGTTGGACAAAGGGCTGCATGGTGGCGCAGTGGTTAGCACTGTGGCAGCACAATTTTACCCTCGGCCTGGGGATCACTCGGACCGTGAGGTCGTGGGTTCGATCCCTGCCGCCGGCCAACAGTGATCTGTGTGGAGTTTGCATGTTCTCCCCGTGTTTGCGTGGGTTTACTCCGGGATTTCTCTGGTTTCCTCCCACATGCCAAAAACATGCAGGTTAGGGAGTTAAGGGGCGCTTGCGCACGCAGCGACCGGCAGCTGGTGGCTTGTCACCAGACTGCAAAACAAATCTACCTACGGGTACAAGATAAGTAATTAAAAAAAAAAAAAAAAAGGATGCTGAAGATGGAGCTGGCAGGCAGGAGGAAAAGAGGAAGACCACAGTGAAGATTCATGGATGTAGTGAAGGAGGACATGGAGAGGGTTGGTGTTCCAGAGGAAAATGAAGAGATTGGGTGACATGGAGACAGATGATCCACCATGGAGACCCCTGAAGGGAGCAGCAGGATGAAGAAGACATCTAGTGATGTCCATTTCAGGACAAAATCAGTGCCACACCACCAGGTCCTGCCAGATGAATATCAGCCACCGATACTGATGAATGTTCTCTCTTTTGACTAAAGGCCGCACTCAGTCAACAAGCTGAATGCTGGTCGATGCGATGTTTAAAATATCACAGGATTTAACTATTGAAGTTCCATTTTACACCCAGTTGAAGGCACCCTTCTCACAATGGGCTGTTTTTGGTGGATTATACTTGAAATACTGATGAGATCCAGTTGGCCCATCCTCCCTCCTTCATCACTGCTGATCTGTGTGGCTGACGACAGCATTAGCAGCTAATGTTAGCTGGTTAGCTCATAGCTCCGGTAGCAAACACAGCCTAAGCTAACTAATGTACTGGCTGAGTGTAAAAGGCCAAATAAAGTGTTATTGGAAATAATGGCATGACGTTTGAGTGGGTTGTGTTTAATGAGCACAGACACAGCCCTGAAGGAGTGCTAATGGCAGCTAGCTGCTGCTGATGGAGAAGGTGTCTAGTCCAGAGTACAATTAGCCAGAGTAAAGTAGCTTAAAACAATGTATAAAAATGTATACAGTAGTCAAGGATCGGTACATGATCCGGCTGGATAGATGAGTGTCCAGCAGGGATGGATAGATCAGATAGAAAATAGACATGAATGGATGTTGAGTTACGGCCACGGCTAGTGGACTCCTCTTTCAGTTTGTAGTCAGCAGGTCAATCTCAAAGTTGGTCAGAAATATTGGCTGTGGCCACTTGGACCAGCTAACATTTGCTGCCAATTCTACCCAGCTGGTACTGCCAAAATATTGGACAATGAAGGAGCTGCAACCACAGATGTCTCACGGGGTGACTACAGTCAACAGAGACGAGCTCTAAAAACCACGGTCAGGCTGCTAGCTAGCTCGCTGGCTAAGTTAACTGCTATATATAGCTGTGTGAGCTCCGAGGCTCAGTGAGGAAACTTCTGTTCTCCTCCTCATAGAGGCTGGACCAGAGGTCCAGGTAAAGACAAGGACACCATGGCAGAATGGAAGGGGGAGGGGTTTCCAACCACCAACCTTCCTGTTATTGGACAACCCACTCTCACTGCGTCTCTCTCTCTCTCTCTCTCTCTCTCTCTCTCTCTTTCTGAGTGGGCGTGGTCGTGAGTGCGAGCTGAGAGCGTGTGACAGCGTGAGTGAATTATCTCAAACTTTTCTCTATCTTTTTGTGTTTAAGGTGTTTTTTTGCTAAATAATCTTAAGTTTTGTTGTTTTCTGTAGCTGGGGTGGGGTAGGCGTTTTGGGAGGGGGGTTTCTGCTGCCAGCTCTGCTGGTCAGCATGGTTTTGGAGCGAGGCTTCGGGTTTGAGAAGCTGACACGGCGGCATGCTGTCAAACTGACTCCGGCTGTCAGCTGCTCAGTGGAGGAGTGTAGTCTGGCTGTGGGGGAGTTGGTCGGTTATGAAAGCGTTAGATCGGCTTCTAGAATGAATAGTGCCCTGGTAATCTTCCTAGATAGTATTGTAACGTCGGGGCCATGTTAAGGGGGGCAGGGGTTTCCCAGCATGCTTTGACAATTGAAACGTTACTGTGTGTGTGTGTGTGTAGTAAATGTTATTACTGAGCTATTCTACTGCTGTGTAATTATAACTGCGTTATAATTACCCAGCAGTATTACATAGGCAAGATTTATTATGTGTGTGTAACCGTGATTTAAATGGAGGTCTGGGAGAATGACCTCCCCTCCTGCCTGTGCTCAGAGCGTGTGTGAATAAAGCCCGTTGATCACAACCAACTTGCTCCATTTTCTTTGTGTGAACCTTGCATACGTCACACTGGTGTCAGAAGTGGGATGGAGCAAATGGAAGCCAGGATCAGAATGGAGATCCAGCAGCTGGAGCAGTTCATTGCTCAGCTGATGATGGACGATGGGACCGAGACACCACCCCCGGGAGCCGGGACGAACGAAGCGGCGGCGGACCTGATGGGGCCAGCGCACCCCGCCTTCTGTCTTTTTCAAGACAGAGCGGGCAGAGCAGAGCAAACCAGCCCAGCATTCCGGCCTTTTCAGGACAGGACGGGCTGGCGATCCCACGGTGATCAAGAGTGACGATCGATCAGGAGGCGGCCATCCCATCTGTTCGGCAGCGGGCCAAGATTCCCCGCTTCAACGGCGAGGCCATGTTGGATGACTACCTGACCCAGGTCGAGCTGGCCGCTGCGCTGAACGGCTGGTCACCAGAGGAAACCGCCGTGCAGGTCGCGCTGGCCTTGGAAGGGAGAGCTCTCTGCACGCTCTCTGATCTCCTGCCTGAGGAGCGCTACAGCTGGCCAGCGCTACAAGGGGCGCTCCGGAGACGATTTGGAAGAACGGCGGATGCTGAGCACGCCCAGGAACAGCTGACCCGCCGCTGTCGAAGCAACCAGGAAAGCCTAGGAGCCTATGCTGCAGACATACGGCTGCTAACCCGGCGCAGCTACCCAGATTTCGCACCGGAGGTGGTAGTGAAGCTCGCCCTCCGGAGCTTCATCCAAGGTCTCCGCCCGGCCCAGCTCCAGATCCACGTACGGATCCACGCCACGAGCGATTGGGAGACTGCAGTGGCAGAAGCAGAACGGGTGGAGCCGCTGATGAATCGCACAATTGAAGCACCAACACACAGACAGAGAACCCTCCAAGCCACGATGGAGAGCGAGGAGGAAAAGGAGGAATTATGGCAGACCACGGCGGTGCGTCCCCGGAGAAGAACGTCCCTCGCTGGCGTTAAACTAGAGCGAGGTGGCATGAACGGGGACAGGCCGCCTCCCGCAGATGTTTCCCCCGAGGAGCCGGCACCACGCGTGGGCCAAATTGGACACTCTCCAGGGATGTATCTACAGTGCAGCTTGGGGAAGACGTCGATCCGGGCCCTGACTGACACCGGCTCTACAATCTCCTTGGTTCGACCTGGTGTGCTGCCGGGTACGAACAAGAGGGCCCCACGGGGGTGGGAACCCACCAAGTGCTGCGTCACCACGGCTACCGGTGAGCGCGCCAGACTGAGGGGGAGGAGAATTCTGGTGGTGGGGGTGGCCGGTCAGAACATAAGACACCCGTTCTGGCTGGCTGACATCCAAGACCCCTGTATTATTGGACTAGACCTGCTCACAGCCTGGCGTGCCAAGATCGACACCGCGGGACCGTCCCTCCAGCTGGGAAACCGGACCATCACGCTCCACAGCAGAACCCAGGGAAGGAACACGGGGGCCCGCGCAATCGAGGGATCGCCAAGACAGACCGGACCAGGCGGGCCACCGCGAGGACCGGACATGATGTCACCAGTGCAGACAGAGGGAGCACGAACGCACACAAGGACAGCAAGGGGAGGGGTCAACGTGTCAGCAGAGACGCAGCAGGCGGTGGAGGAATTATTTCAACGGAGCTGCAGCGGGCTGGACCCGGAACAGAGACGCCAGCTGCGGGAGCTATTGAACTATTACATGGGTGTTTTCGCCGCGAAGGATGAGGAATGCGGCCGGACCGGGTTGGTGCAGCACGAGATCGACACCAGTGAGGCCAGGCCGATTCGACTCCACCCACATCGGCTGCCCTTTTCAAGGCGGGCAGCGGCGGAACAAAAAGTGCGAGAAATGCTGGAGGCAGATGTTATTGAGCCCTCCAGCAGCCCCTGGGCGGCGCCTGTGGTGTTGGTCAAGAAGAAGGACGGGTCGTGGCGGTTCTGTGTGGATTACCGGCGCCTGAACGACGCCACCAGGAAAGATTCCTACCCCCTGCCCCGCATCGATGACGCACTGGACCACATCGCCGGCTCCAGTTGGTTTAGCTCGCTCGATCTACGCAGCGGCTATTGGCAGGTAGAGCTGTCACCTGAGGCCCACCAGAAAACAGCCTTCTCCATCAGGCAGGGACTGTACCAGTTTAAAGTGATGCCGTTTGGACTCTGCAATGCTCCGGCCACCTTTGAACGCTTGATGGAGCGAGTGCTGGCTCACGTGCCCCGGAGTCGCTACGTTGTTTACCTGGATGACCTACTGGTGCATGCAGCTGATTTTGACAGCGCCCTGTCAAATCTCCAAGAGGTGCTGGGAGCCATCCAACAGGCGGGGCTACGGTTACACCCTAAGAAATGCCACCTATTCCGGCGGGAGACCACCTTTTTGGGCCATGTCATCAGCGCAGCAGGGGTCGCCACCGACCCGGAAAAAGTGGCAACAGTGAGAGACTGGCCAGTGCCGCGGAACGTCGAAGAACTGAGAAGTTTTCTTGGATTGGCCTCCTATTATAGGAGGTTTGTGTCTTCACTTCCGCCTCCCAAAGAGAGCAGACGCTTTTTCTCCAGCTCCGGCTCCTTATCTCTCTCCTCCCCTAACTGACTGGATCCCAGCTTGCTATTGTCTGTCTGCGTGTCTCTACTGCTGATTATCAAACGAAATTATGGATTTAATAAGCTGGGCTTTGAACGCAATTGACACTGTTTTTTCAACGAGAAATTCTGGCCCTGGGGAGCCGATTTGTCCCGCAGGCACCGTGGCCGCGGGCTATTTGAAGGACACAAGTAATTGGAAACTCTTGTGCCTGTGTGATCTCTCTATCGAAGATGTTGAAGATTTATACCTCTTCGTAGCAATGGTCATCGGAATTCTACTGATTGGATCTGGGATTGTTCGGGTGTACCGTAAATTGAAGAAGATGGACGGAGCCTATCAAAATGCAGACCCGGCGAGACTTAACCATCAAATTGACCAATTGGGCAGGACTCTGACAGCGGCTAATGGAGAACTGTCTAGGAAAATGGATTACATCATGATCACGCTGAGAGCCGTCCATGATAATTTCAACGTCCAGCCATGAAGGATTTAAGTACTGAATCTGTAAGAGAATATAAAGTTTTTTCTCTGAAGTCAGTACTATTCTACTCATTCGACCTGCCCTCACAGTCACAGTCCTCCAGATTATCTGCAGTTTTTGTTTTCAAAACATGTGAGCAGCATTTGACTCTCAAGGACAGCCAGCTGTCTGGCAAACTATACCATCTGCTGTGCCAAGGACACACGCCTTTGCCAGACGGTAGACACAACATCTGCTGCTGAAGAGACTTTGTTGTTCTTAACTGATATAAACACCCTCACTCAACACCTTCACTCACACTGACTCACTATACTGATGTGAAGATTATTCATTCACTGCTCTCTTTGTGTCCTTGTATAGATTCTATTGTCTGCTACTTGTGCATTGAGAGCTTTTTTTCTTGTAATCATAATATTGATCATTTATGACCTGTATTCTGACAAACAATGCTTTTTTTCTCTCTCCTATTGTGTTTATCCTTTTCCTCCCCCATTGCTTCCTGTTCCCCGTCTGCTGACAGGCGCGTCACTGACGCTGCTGCGTCACTGAAAATGTCAACTATGTCGTTCTCAGTGTCAAGTCAAATCCCTCGTATGTTTATCAGTTGTTTACTGTGAATGTACTTGGCAATAAATCTTTTCTGAGTTCTCTGAGTTCTGAGTTCTGAAAGACTTCGCCACCATCGCCAGCCCGCTGCATCAGCTGATGCAGAAAGGATGCACGTTTCAGTGACAGCTGTGCTGCTGCTTTCTCCCAGCTCCGCGCGGCGCTCATCGGAGCCCCCGTCCTGCAGTATCCTGACCCGAACCGCCCTTTCATCGTGGACACGGACGCCAGCAACCAGGGCATCGGGGCGGTGCTATCCCAGGAGGGAGAGCAGGGAGAGCAGGCAGTCGCTTTTTTTCAGCCGCACTCTCAGCAGAGCCGAGAGGAATTACTGTGTGACTCGCAGAGAGCTGTTGGCTGTCATTCAAGGACTGCGTCATTTCCGCCCGTATGTGTACGGGGGGAGGTTCCAGCTCAGGACAGATCACGCTTCCCTGACCTGGTTGTTAAACTTCAAAGAACCGGATGGACAGTTGGCGAGATGGTTGGAGGCACTGCAGGATTATAATTTCCAGATTGTGCATTGGGCAGGCCACCTCCATGCCAACGCTGACGCGCTGTCTCGGCGCCCCTGTGCGACAGAGGAGTGTCAGCACTGCCAACGGGCTGAAGATCGGGACCAAACCGCCCCACGGGCTGCCGCTCTCCGAGCCGCTGCAAGCAGGAATCACACAGCGACGCGCAGCCCCTCAGATGATCAGGCAGCTCTCCCCAGCAATGACGTCACAGAGGCCCTTGGCATGCAGCAGCTGCAGAGCGAGCAGGATAGAGACCCGGTCATTTCGCGGGTTCGGCAGTGGCTGGACGCAGGACAGCGGCCCGCCTGGGAGGTTGTGTCACCACTGGACCCATAGACTAAGGCCCTACACTCCCAGTGGGCCAACCTCCGCTGCCACGAGGGCGTGGTGTATCGACAGTGGTAGACTCCAGCTGGGCAGCGGCACGTCTGGCAGCTGCTGGTTCCTCGTCGACTCCGGCCTAATGTGCTCCAGCTGGTTCATGGGGCGGTAGGAGCGGGCCACTTCGGAGTGACAAAGACGCTGCAGCGCCTTCGGGCCCAGTTCTACTGGCCCGGTTGTCATCAGGACGTGGAGCTCCACGTTCACCGCTGCGACACATGCACAGCTCAGAAAGGGCCAACTCAGCGATCCCACGCTCCCCTGCAGCAGTACCGGGTGGGAGCACCGATGGAGCGAGTGGGAGTGGACATCCTGGGCCCTTTTCCGACCACGGACCGGGGAAACCGCTACGTGCTGGTCACGATGGATTATTTCACTAAGTGGCCAGAGGCGTACGCAGTCCCGGACCAAAGCGCCGCTACAACGGCATCAAAGCTGGTGGATGAAATGTTCTGTCGGTTTGGCGCACCGGAGGAGCTGCACAGCGATCAGGGACGGAACTTCGAGGCGGAGGTCTTCGGGGAGGTCTGCAAGAGGCTGGGCATCCGGAAGACCCGGACCACCCCGCTGCATCCACAGAGCGACGGCCTGGTCGAACGATTCAACCGGACCCTCACCACCCAGCTCGCTGTCCTAGTGGACCAGCGACAGTGAGACTGGGACCTGCACCTGCCTTTTGTTTTGTGGGCGTACCGGACGGCAGCTCAGGAATCTACCCAGTGCGAGCTGCGCACACCGGTGGATTTGGTATTCAGTTCCCCCCCTGAGCCGGAGGTGGAGGGAAAACCCGGGTTGGATTACTTTTTTTTGTTTGAAAGAACGTCTCCACACGGTGCACGAGCTGGCTCGAGAGGCCCTGGCAGCGGCAGGGGGTCAGCAGAAGCGAGCGTATGACTCCCGCTGCCAGGGGGGGACTTTGCACCGGGAGATCGAGTCTGGGTTTTCTGCCCTGAGAGGAAGAGAGGACGATCTCCGAAGCTGGCAAGCCATTGGTCGGGGCCATGCGTGGTCCTGGAGAGACTGTCAGATGTGGTGTACAGGGTGAGGCTTAGAAAAAGGGACCGGGTTGTGGTCCTTCATCGTGACCGTCTCGCCCCGTATCGGCCATCTGCACCGCTGGTGGACAAACCGGAGCCTTCATCCCGGCCCGATACCCCGACCGAGACCCAGATGGACACTAGGGGGCCTGTACGTGTTGGCCGCCGGCGCCGAAGACCGCCCCGACACCTGGATGAGTTTGTATTGGACTTTTAAATTGGACTTTAATTTTTCTGGGGACAGAAACCAGTCCGGGGGGGGGGGCAGTGTAACGTCGGGGCAATGTTAAGGGGGGCAGGGGTTTCCCAGCATGCTTTGACAATTGAAACGTTACTGTGTGTGTGTAGTAAATGTTATTACTGAGCTATTCTACTGCTGTGTAATTATAACTGCGTTATAATTACCCAGCAGTATTTCATAGGCAAGATTTATTATGTGTGTGTAACCATGATTTAAACGGAGGTCTGGGAGAATGACTTCCCCTCCTGCCTGTGCTCAGAGTGTGTGTGAATAAAGCCCGTTGATCACAACCATCTTGCTCCATTTTCTTTGTGTGAACCCTGCGTATGTCACAGTATTGAAAAAGTTAACCAGGTAGTGGAGAGCGGGGTTGTGATTAAAGACACACTGGTTCCTGTTCTGTCTCTGGTGAATCCCGCGAAGAGAATTACGATCTCAAATGTCCCACCATTTTTAAAGAATGAGCTGTTGGAGAAGGAGCTGTTGAGACACGGGCAGCTTTCGTCCCCCATTAAGCACATCCCTCTCGGTTGTAAGTCCCCGCATTTAAAGCATGTCATGTCTTTTAGGCGACAGGTGCTCATGATTTTAAAGAATAGCGAGGAAAGCCTCAACCTCGTATTTAAATACCAGATTGACGGCTTTGATTACACCATCCACGTCACCTCCGATAATATGAAGTGTTTCGGCTGTGGAATGGAGGGACACTTGATTCGATTGTGCCCTCAGGGAGTGGGGGGTGATCACTCGGGGGAGGCCGCTAGTGCGGCCTCGGGGCTGTCTGGCGACGGAGTGGCTTTGCCACCCACCGAGGCTGGCGGCGCTGCCGCGCCATCGGGCGCTTTGGCCGAGGCCGCGAGGCCGTCTGGCAATGGGGCGGCTTTGCCGCCCTCCACAGCCGGCCTGTCGATCATAAATGAAACAGCAACAAAAGTTAAAGCACATCGCAGGGCTGCTGCACAGACCAACATTGTGGACAAGGGTGAGATTACCGAGAGGGATCACGCTGAGGATCAGACAGATGAGCCAAATGAGGCCCAGGTAGATGGTGGGACTAGAAAGATGAATATAAAACCACAGCACAGGGTGAGCGAGAAGCAAGAAGAGACAGCTACCAGGGTGGCTGAGTCAGTGTTGGAGGATGAGGATGACATCGAAATAGATGAAGAGTTATGTAAAATCTCAATCAAGCGGAAGAATTTGGAAACCAAACAGCAGAGGAGCAAAGTAAAAAGGGTTGTCAAAGACAGTTCTGAGGTTTCTCTATCTCAACCAGATTCTTATGCTGGGTCTGAGATAGAGAGTGATGGTGAAAGCAGTGATGATGTGGCCAGCGGAGGCGGTTACCCCTTCACAAAAATACAGAAGTTTTTGCAGGACACTAAGGGATCCAGAATGGTTAAAGTTGAAAATTTCTTCCCCGATCTAAAACATTTTGTTGACTCTGCTCGGGCCTACATGAAAAATAGGGGAGAGCTTGAGCAGGAAAGTTTTACTGATCAGGAGGTCTACAGACTAAAAAAGCTTGTGGTAAAAGTTAAGAACCAAATTGCCCAGGATGATTAGTCTTTTATTGCTCATTCTTTCTTTTCTGTTTTTGTATTGGTTTTACCCTTTTATATGCACGTGCAGTTTTAATTTTGGCACACTCAACATCAATGGAGCAAGAGAAATGTCTAAGCGAGCATGTGTTTTTACTCTTGCAGAATGCAAGAAAATTAATGTTCTGTTTATTCAGGAGACTCATAGTTCTGAGGACAATGCTGCTGACTGGAGGAGGGAATTTCGAGGGGAAATTATTCTTAGTCATAAAAGCAGCAGAAGTGGTGGAGTGGGTATTTTATTTTCTCGAGATTTTATTCCACTTTCTTATGACATTGATGAGGTAATTGCAGGCCACATTTTAAAAGTTCGAGCTGTTTTTGAGAATGCGAAAGTTGTTTTTATAAATGTGCATGCTCCAACCGTAGGCACAGAAAGATTGGCCTTTTTAAATATTTTAGATGACACGATCAAAAATTGCAGTAATGATGACTTTTTATTTGTGGGAGGTGATTTTAATTGCACTTAAAATCCTCTTATGGATAGGAATCACCCAGAGCCACATGCTGCATCCAAGAGAAGTTTAAAAGGTCTCATAGAAGCTCATGATCTGTGTGATGTGTGGAGGAATATTCATGGCAAGGCTAGACAGTACACGTGGAGCCATAGAAAGGACGATATTCTGTCCTTAGCTAGACTGGATAGGGTTTACAGTTTTAAGCACCATTTTAGCATTTTTAAAAGTGCTTTTATAGTCCCTGTTGGCTTTACAGATCACTCTCTGGTTCAGTGTTGTGTTTTTATCAAGAATATAAAGTGCAGTAGTGCATACTGGCATTTTAACACATCACTTTTATCGGATAACAGTTTTAAAACTGCTTTTATGTTTTTTTGGAGTAATTTTAAATTAACAAAATCGAGTTTTAGTTCTTTGCAGCAGTGGTGGGATGTAGGAAAGAGCCAAATAAAGAATATGTGCCTACAGTATACTCGCAATGTCTCTGGAGACTTGGCCAGGTCTGTCAGGGACCTGGAGAGAGAAGTAGTGGAGCTGCAGTCTTTGGCAGGCTCCACAGGAGAAAGTGGACATTTTGAGGCCCTCAATGGCAAAAAGTCTGTTTTAACTGACTTACTAGGTGTGGCCGCCAGGGCGCTGTAGTACGCAGTAGGTTCCAGAACATCGCACTAATGGACGCTCCATCTCATTTTTTCTTTGGTTTGGAGAGGAGAAATGGTCAGAGGAGGATGATCCACTCTCTCAGCTCCGAGGACAGGCGGCTAATCCATGAGTCTGCGGAGATCCATCGCTTTGCAGCTGCTTTCTACAAAGATCTCTTTAAGAAAGAATTTGTTGAGAATCCACATGTGCTGAGTCATTTTTTGACGGACTTGCCAAAAGTGATGGCTAGCATGAATGCGGAGCTGGAGAGTGGGATCACTCTGCAGGAACTAGCAGTAGCTGACTAGTCTCTTCAGTGTGGAAAAGCCCCAGGGATAGATGGTCTACCATCGGAGTTCTACAAGGCGTTCTGGTCTGAGATCTGTGAGGACTTGCTGGAAGTACTGTCTGACAGTCTGCGGAAGGGTCACCTGCCCCTAAGTTGTAGGAGAGCAGTCCTCACCCTCCTTCCCAAGAAAGGCGACTTGAAAGACATTAAAAACTGGCGTCCGGTGGCCCTCCTCTGTACTGACTATAAAATTCTCTCTAAAGTGTTGGCTACCAGACTGAGGAAGGTGATGGAGCAGGTCATACATGTAGACCAGACCTACTGTGTACCTGGTAGGTTGGTTACAGACAGCATTTTTTTAATTCGTGATGTTTTGGACCTCTCCAGCTCATTGGTCAAGGAACTTGGTCTTATTTCAATAGACCAAGAAAAGGCGTTTGACCGAGTTGAACATCCATACCTGTGGCAGACACTAGAGGCCTTTGGTTTCAGCTCAGGGTTCATCGCCAAGATCCAGGCTTTGTATAGAGACATTGAGAGTATTCTTAAGATTAATGGTGGTTTGAGTGCTCCTTTCAAAGTTGAGAGGGGTGTCCGACAGGGCTGCCCCCTCTCAGGTATGCTGCACTCTCTTGCCATCGAGCCCCTCCTTTGTAAACTAAGGCAAGGCCTCACTGGTTTTAAAGTCCCCAACTCTGACTCTGTTTTTAAAGTGTCTGCCTATGCTGATGATGTTGTTGTTTTTACAAGAAATCAAAATGATGTAGACTACCTTTTAAGAACTGTTAATCTTTTTGGTGAGTGCTCCTCAGCGAGAGTGAATTGGGGTAAGAGTGAAGCTGTTGTGGTGGGGGGGAGACCACGAAAAATTGCCCTACCTGGTGGCCTTTCGTGGACACAAAGTGGTTTTAAATATCTTGGTGTATTTTTAGGAAATCAGACTTTTACTGAGAAAAATTGGGAGTGTTTTTTAGAAAAAATTGAAGGAAGACTAAAAAAATGGAAATGGATTCTGCCAAACTTGCCCTTCAGAGGTCGTGTTTTAATCATCATCAACAACTTGATTGCTTCAATGCTGTGGCATCGACTGTCTTGTCTGGACCCTCCACCCAATTTGCTGGCCAGAGCGCAATCTATAGTCGTGGACTTTTTCTGGGACTGTCTTCACTGGGTTCCACAGAGCATCCTGTTTTTACCGAGGGAAGAAGGTGGTCAAGGGCTCATCCATCTGGCCAGCAGGGGGGCTGTCTTTCACCTGCAGTTCATTCAGCGACTGCTGAGTGGCCCCCTCGACCTTGTGTGGAGACCTATTGCCAGGGCTGTCCTGGCTCGCTGTGGAGGGCTTGGACTAGAGGAGTCGCTGCTTTTAATGGATTTAAGGGGCCAAAAACTCCCAGAACTTCCCCAGTTTTACCAAAGTGCTTTTAAAATCTGGGGACTTTTTAAAAAGAACTCTCCCCAGGCTTCCTTGTCGCCTTTCTGGCTTTTAAAGGAACCACTTGTGTTCAGGACCCATTTTGATGTGGGCAATGTTTTAGGACCTTCTGTTTTAAAAAAGTTCATTTCTGCAAAGGTTACAACACTGGGACATTTGGTGAATTTATGTGGTCCTAACTTGGACAATGCTGTTGCCCTGTGCTTGGCTCTTGGCGTTTCTTCAGTCAGAGTTATAATGAACTTGTTGAAAGATTGGAGAGACTGCCTGTCCGCAGAAGAACACTCTGCTGTCGTTTTACACTGCGAAAACTCTGTGCAAACTGCTGATGAACCTTTTCCTTTTAGTGTTTTATCTCCTGATTTTAAAGATGGCACTGGTGTGTTTTTAAATTCTGAACACATTAACATTTGTGACTCTCCTGGTAAAAAAATGTATGGACTTTTGGTGAAAATTCTAAATGTGAATAAGTTAAAAGGTCAAGCTGATACACCATGGAGGAAACACTTGGGTCTGGGTCCAGAGGTGAGGCCTGCCTGGAGAGCACTCTATAAACCACCATTAACTAAGAAGGTTGGAGACCTACAATGGTGAGTTTTACATGGTGCTGTGGCTGTAAATGCTTTTATCTCTCTTTTAAACCCAAATGTTGTTGAGGTTTGTCCATTTTGTCCTCAGAAAGAAACTGTGTTCCATTGTTTTCTGGACTGTAACGGACTGCAATTGTTGTTTGTTTTTTTGGGGAAGCTGTTTTATCTGTTTGGAGAAGTCTTTTCCCTGCAAACTTTTATCTTGGGCTTTCCATATAGACAGAGGACTAAGAAAAAGAGTGAACTTTTAAATTTCATCCTGGGTCAGGCTAAAATGGCTATTTATGTTAATAGGAAAAGAAAAACTGAACAAATGCTGGATTGTAATGTAAAAAAGACATGCTGGTTGGCATGATCAAGGCTCGAATAGTGATTGATTACAATTACTATCATCTGATGCAAAATGTTGAAACTTTTGAGGCTATGTGGTGCTTTAAGGACATCCTGTGTTGTGTTAAGGAGGGGAAAATTACCTATGGTATGGTCCTGATGTAAGAAGCAAGTTTTTGTTTTAGTTTTCCTGGTTTGGTTACTTATGTCTCTGATTTCTTGTCAGTGAGTCATTTTACTTTTCCATTGCTTCTTTTAGTTGTTTTAGTTGTTGTGTTTTTCTGTTGAACTTGTGACAATAAAGGTGTGTTGAAAAATCAAAATCAAATCTCTCTCTCTCTCTCTCTCTCTCTCTCTCTCTCTCTCTGGCTTGTTTGGACTTTTTTTCGGTTTTCTACTACTGGCCGCTTTTCCAGTTTTTGATTTTTTGTGTGGAGGATGGCGACCTTGGAAACGCCACGTCATTGTATCCACCAGGGGGTGAAGATCGTTCCCCCGGACAGCACTGTTACTGTGGAGGAGGTCCTAGAGGCTGTGGCCGAGCAGGTGGGCCATGACGCGATCTGCTTTGCGTCCCGAATGAATAGAGCTGTAGTTGTGTTTCTGGCAGCTGAAGACGATGTCCACACCCTGATTGTAAGCGGTGTTGTTATTTGGGAAACGTATGTACAGGTGTCCCCCTTATCTGTCCCATCAACGAGAATCACCGTCTCAGGTGTTCCACCTTTCATTACTGACGAGCAGTTGGCGACGGAGCTCCGCAGATTTGGGAAGTTTGTGGGCCCGTTTACAACTCTGACTTTGGGATGCAAGGCCACCAAGTTAAAACATGTGAAATCACTCAGGCGACAGGTGTTCATGTTTCTCGACTCGCCCACTCAAACTCTGGAAGTGTCCTTCAGGGTAAAACACGGGGACGGATCCTATATTGTGTATGCGAGCTTGGGACAGATGAAGTGTTTTGAATGTGGAGACGTGGGCCATAAACAGTTCACTTGTCCGCACAGGCAGCGGGTGGAGGGCCCTGATGGGGCCGCGGATGGTGCCGGCGGCGAGCCCTCCACTCACGCTGCAGCTGCGGACGGCGGCGCGGCCTCCGCTCCAACCACCCCTGCTCCGGAGCCTGCCGCTGTGTCTGTGGACGGCCCGGCTGTGGCGCCCGCAGCCCAGCTTGCGGCCGGGAGCGTTGATGGCGATAGTGCCAAAAAGGTCACGGATGGTGCGTCACATTCATCTCGCTGTGTGACGTCAGCAGCTGTGCCTCCGGTAGCTGCTACCGCTTCGGAGGAGGGGATGGAGCACTGACCTGATGGTGCGTCACAATCATCTCGCTGTGTGACGTCAGCGGCTGTGCCTCCGGCAGCTGCTACTGCTTCGGAGGAGGGGACGGAGCACCGACCTGATGGTGCGTCAGAATCTCGCTGTGTGACATCAGCGGCTGTGCTTCCGGAGGCTGCTACCGTTACACGGCGGGGGATGGAACAGCGACAGTCAGCTGCAGAGGGTGGCGTCCAGGAAAATGTGGGCCCATAATGAATCCACTGGCCCAGGAGAACCAAGCAGTCAGCTGAGTTGTGCTGATGAGGAAATGGAATCTGATAACGACACTGTGTCTAATACTGAGTCTATTGAGGCAAAATGCAGTACAAACATGAGTTTGTATTCACTGGAAGAAATAAATGCTTTTCTGGATGAAACCTATAACAAAGCCATTAGGGTCTCCGACTACTTCAGTGACACTGATAAATTCATTAAGTCTGTTGATGTGCTAAGAAGGCAGGTTGGTCTTGACCTCCTGGATGAAAGGAAACGTTTTTTCCTCAAGCAACACCTGACAGCCCTGCGTAAAGCAGCAGGGAGAACGGCGGTCAAGCGCGCCAGACAGGAGGAATGAATGGCGGTCCTTCCTCTGCCTGTTTTACACATTTTTGGGATATTGTTTGACCAGACTTGTATATGACATTTGATTGACTGCACTATGTGACATCAGCGGCTTTGCTTCCGCAGCCCGTTGCCACTTCAGAGCAGCAGGCGGAAAAACGACGGTCGGCTGATATAGGGGCCGCCCCAGAACACGTGGCTGACGAAGGATCAGCTGCACCAGCTGACGTGCCAGCTGAATCTAACAGTCAGCAGAGATGTGCTGACGAGGGAATGGAGTGTGAATCTGACGCTGTGTCTGCTAAAAATGAGTCTATTGGGGCAACTGGCAATGCCAATGAAGATTTGTATTCACTAGACGAAATAAATGCTTTCCTGGATGGAACCTATAATAATAGGGCCGTGGACGTCGCTGATTACTTCAGTGACACTGACAAATTCATTCGGTCTGTTAATGTACTGAGGAAGCAGGTTGGTGTTGACCTCCTAGATGAAAGAAAACGCTTCCGCCTGAAGAAGCACCTCACAGCCCTGCGTAAATCAGCAGGGGGACAAAAGGCCAAGCGCGCAAAGATGGAATAATTTCCATGGCAAAGCACGGTGCTCCTCACATCTATCGCCATAATGCAGAAAATACAATTAGGGACCTTAAACATCAATGGTGGGAGGGGTAATCATAAGAGGGGATTCATTAGTGACATGTTCAGACGGAAAGGTCTCAACATTTTGTTTTTGCAGGAAACTCATACCACTTTGGCAGATGAAGTCGACTGGGGCTTGTGGTGGAAAGGCCCATTTTCACTCAGTCATGGCACCAATCTAAGAGCAGGAGTGGCCATTTTGTTTGGGGAATCAGCAAATGCACAAGTTTTATCGGTGGTGGAGATAGTGAGGGGCAGGCTGCTTCTTGTTAGGGCACAAATAGGGGACTCCGTGTTTTGCCTGGTTAATGTTTACGCGCCAAACCACGGCGCTGAAAGGGTTGCCTTTTTCAATATACTGACTACTGAATTGCAGCGCTATCACCAAGAACAACGTGTTGTTGCTGGTGATTTCAACTGTACCTTGGACTTCACTGTAGATCGCACTAATGCTGAACCTCATCTGCAGTCTTCTAGAATCTTGGAAAATTTCACTGTGCAGTTCGACTTAGTGGACACGTGGAGGTCTAAAAATGCAAATGCGAGACAGTATACCTGGGTCAGGGTCACTGACAGTGTTGTCAGTGCTGCTAGATTAGACAGGATATATGTTTCTAGAACCTGTAGCCCCGGCCTCCTTCACAGTAACATAAGTCCCGTCACCTTCACGGATGATCACCTGGCTACTGCGGTGTTACTGGATTCACCAGGGAAACGGGCAAAATCATATTGGCACTTCAATAACAAGCTCCTACAGGACAATGCCTTTTGTCAGTACTTTGTGTGCTTCTGGGAACACTGAAGGACCAGAAAGGCTCGTTTTGGTTCCCTCGAACAGTGGTGGGACGTTGGCAAAGTGCAAATTCGCCTTTTTTGTCAACGGTACGCTGCGAACTCAACTGCCATAATCAACTCCAAGGTCAGTGAACTTGAGGACGCTGTCAAGAGGCTGGAGGCCAGCTTGGTTACGGGTCGGGATTCTGCCGCTGGTCCTTTGCTGCAGGAGAAGAGATCGGCCCTGCGCACATTCATGCAGGGCAGAGTGGAGGGGGTCCTAGTGAGGTCGCGCTTCACTCGCCTGCAGGACATGGATGCACCAACGTCCTTCTTCTTCAATTTGGAGAAGTCTACTGTGAAAAAGAAGTTGATGGCTTGCTTGACACTCCCAGATGGTCACCTGACTACGAACCCATCCGAGATGCGGCGCCATGCAGTGGATTACTACGGGGCCCTGTTTGCTGCGGGGACGTGTTGCAAAGAATCTCAAACTCAGCTCTTCGAGGCCCTTCCGGTGCTCGGCCTGGCTGACAGGGCCGCTCTGGACTGTGCCCTGACTTTGGATGAGTTGACTGTGGCTGTAAATCAGATGGCGCTGGGACGCGCGCCTGGACTTGATGGCCTTTCTGCGGAATTTTTTCAGCATTTTTGGAATATTATTGGGTCAGACTTCTATGACGCTCTGACCGCCTGTTACAGGAAGGGAACATTACCTGTCTCCTGCCGCCGTGCAGTGCTCTTTCTGTTGCCAAAGAAGGGGGACTTGGCCCTGCTGAAAAACTGGAGGCCCGTGGCTCTTCTTTGCACGGACTACAAGGTGCTTTCTAAAGCCCTGGCGAACAGACTGAACACTGTCTTGGGTTTGATCGTAGATAAGGATCAAACATATTGTATTCCTGACCGGAACATTATGGACAATGTTTTCCTCATACGTGACGTTCTCCAGCTCAGCAAATGTCATGACTTACAGTTCGGGATTGTGTCTTTGGACCAGGAAAAGGCCTTTGATAGGGTTGACCATTCCTATTTGTTTTCTACCCTGAGGGGGTTTGGTTTTGGAAATATGTTTTTGAGGTGGGTCAGTCTGCTATATACTGGAGCTGAGTGTTTGGTGAAGATGGGGGCTGGCCTGAGTCGCCCAATCCCTGTACACCGGGGAATACGTCAGGGGTGTCCACTCTCGGGTCAGCTGTACAGCTTGGCTATTGAGCCTTTGCTGTGCAGGTTGCGCGCTCGGCTGGGTGGTCTGATTCTGCCGGGCCCATCAAGCTGTTGCCGCCCGATCGTCTTGTCTGCTTATGCGGATGATGTTAACGTTTTCATCACCTCCCACAGGGATGTGCAGCGTCTGGTGGACACTTTGACAGTTTATGAAAGGGCATCTTCTGCACGGGTGAATTGGGCCAAGAGTGAGGGTCTATTGGTGGGCCGCTGGTCGCGTCAAGGTGTCCCGCGCCTACCCGGCGGTCTACAGTGGGGGACGGCCGGTCTCAAAGTGTTGGGGGTTTTTCTGGGTTCGGAGCCTTTTGAACGAAAGAACTGGGAGGGTGTTAAGGACAAGGTTTGTGCTCGCTTTTCTAAATGGAAATGGTTGCTACCGCAGCTGTCATATAGGGGCAGGGTTCTGGTCGCAAATATTCTGGTTGCCTCGGCTCTCTGGCATAGGCTGGTGGCTTTGACACCACCCAGGAGCCTCGTGGAGAACATTCAGAAGATCATCGTGGACTTCTTTTGGTCTGGTCGCCACTGGGTCCGTGCGCCGGTTCTCTACCTGCCTGTGGCCGAGGGGGGACAGGGCCTGGTGGACATACATTCCAAGATCGCCTGCTTCAGGCTTCGAACTGCACAACGCCTCCTTTACGGATGCGGACCCTGCTGGATGGACACTGCTAAACTGCTCCTGAGGAGAGTTGGTCACTTGGGCTATGATAAGCAGCTCTTCCTCGTGACATCTGGGGAGGTGGACCTTACTGGACTATCTGCTTTTTACACGTCCATTTTGCATGCATGGCGAGTCTTCAACGTGGCACGCTTCCGTGATGAGACGCCGGGCATGTGGCTGTTCGAGGAACCACTGTTTTTCAATCGATTCATCGAAGCTGAGGTGCTGCAGTCTGTCAGTCTGCGGAGTTGTTTGCGGGAGGCACGCTGTACCAAGCTTGGTCATCTTATAAAGATGTCGACCACATCGATGGATACGCTGAGGCGGAGTGCCAACATTACATCTGTCAGACTGCTGCAAAGGGTGGTGGAGGACGTGTGCGCCGCCCTGCCACAACCACTTCGAGCGTTTGCGACAAACCACACTCTTTCCAATCAATGGGATGACGACACTGCGTCCACCTTTTCTGCAATTTCCATAACTCCAGCTGTGGGGGAGTGGCAGGGAGGAGAGGATCACCTACTGACCTTCAGGATTCCTCGCCTGGGCAAGTTCCAGTTTGTCGGGACAAGGGCAGTGTATCACATCTGTGTGAAGGTTCTGAATCTGCGCTCTCTGAAGGATGTCACGGAGTCGAGGTGGGCGGGTTGTTTGGGGCCAGAGGTCTCCCCAAAAGGCAGTTGGCGGTGCATGTACAAGCTACCTATTGAGAAACGCACAGCAGATCTCCAGTGGAGGATTGTGCATGGGGCAATAGCTACGAATAAATACAGGGCACACCTCGATCCAACTGTGGGGGGGGGGAATGTTTGTTTTGTTCCCAAGTTGAGACCCTCGAGCATTTGTTTGTCCAATGTTTTCATTTGTCTGGACTTTTTGATATTTTGCGCGAGTGGTTTCGGGCTTTGGGTGAACGTTTCTCTTTTGGTCTGTTCATTTACGGTCCAAAGTATAAAGTGGCAAGGAAGGCTGCCCGCATTTTGATGAACTTCCTATCTGGTACTGCTAAGCTTGCCATCTGGCTGACGAGGAAAAATCGGGCTAGCAACGCTGGCAATGTGGATCCTGTGTCTGCTTTCAAGGTCTTGTTGAAAGTCAGACTCCGGGTGGAGTTCTCTTACTATCAAATGGTGGACAATTTGGAGGCATTCATCAATAGATGGGCTGTGGGGAATGTATTGTGTTCTGTGGGTCAGGGGGATGAGTTATGTTTGCTCTTTTGAGATGTGACACACTTGGACCGGTGATATTGGTCTTTTTGCATTTTCGGAAGGTGCAATAAAGCCTTTTTTTAAAAGTCAAAGTCTCTAAATAGGGAACTCCGTGGCTTGTTTGGACTTTTTTTTCGGTTTTCTACTGCTGGCCGCTTTTCAAGTTTTTGTTTTTTTGGGTGGAGGATGGCGGCCTTGGGAAAGCCACCTCCATCTATCCACCAGGGGGTGAGGATCGTTCCCCCGGACAGCGAAGTTACTGTGGAGGAGGTTCTGGAGGCTGTGGCCGAGCAGGTGGGCCCTGACGCGGTCTGCTTTGCTTCCCGAATGAATAGAGCTGTAGTTGTGTTTCTGGCAGCTGAAAACGATGTTCACACCCTGATTGTAAGTGGTGTGATTATCGGGGAAACGTATGTACAGGTGTCCCCCTTATCTGTCCCATCAACGAGAATCACCGTCTCAGGTGTTCCACCTTTCATCACTGACGAGCAGCTGGCGACGGAGCTCCGCAGATTTGGGAAGTTTGCAGGCCCGTTTACGACTCTGCCTTTGGGATGCAAGGCCGCCAAGTTCAAACATGTGAAATCACTCAGGCGACAGGTGTTCATGTTTCTCGACTCGCCCACTCAGACTCTGGAAGTCTCCTTCAGGGTCAAACACGGGGACGGATCTTACATGGTGTATGCGAGCTCGGGACAGATGAAATGTTTTGAATATGGAGACGTGGGCCATAAACGGTTCGCTTGTCCACACAGGCAGTGGGCGGAGGGCCCTGATGGAGCCGCGGATGGTGCCGGCGGCGAGCCCTCCACTCACGCCGCAGCTGCGGATGGCGGCGCGGCCTCCGCTCACGCTGCCCCAGCTCTGGAGCCTGCCGCTGTGTCTGTGGACGGCCCGGCTGCGCCGCCTGCGGCCCAGGTTGCAGTCGGGAGCGTGGATGGCGATGTTGCCAAAAAGGTCACTGATGGTGCGTCACAATCATCTCGCTGTGTGACGTCAACAGCTGTGCCGCCGGCAGCTGCTACCGCTTCAGAGGAGGGGACGGAGCACCGACCTGATGGTGCATCACAATCTTCTCGCTGTGTGACGTCAGCAGCTGTGCCTCCGCCAGCTGCTACCGCTTCGGAAGAGGGGACGGAGCACCGACCTGATGGTGCATCAGAATCTCACTGTGTGACATCAGCGGCTGTGCTTCCGGAGGCTGCTACCGTTACACAGCGGGGGATGGAACAGCGACAGTCAGCTGCTGAGGGCGGCGTCCAGGAAAATGTGGCCCATGATGAATCCACTGGCCCAGGAGAACCAAGCAGTCAGCTGAGTGGTGCTGATGAGGAAATGGAATCTGAGAACAACACTGTGTCTAATGCTGAGTCTATTGAGGCAAAATGCAGTACAAACACGAGTTTGTATTCACTGGAAGAAATAAATGCATTTCTGGATGAAACCTATAACAAAGCCATTAGGGTCGCCGACTACTTCAGTGACACTGATAAATTCATTAAGTCTGTTGATGTGCTAAGAAGGCAGGTTGGTCTTGACCTCCTGGATGAAAGGAAGCGTTATCGCCTCAAGAAACACCTGACAGCCCTGCGTAAAGCAGCAGGGGGAATGCCGGTCAAGCGCGCCCGACAGGAGGAATGAATGGTGGTTGTTCCTCTGCCTGTTTTACACATTTTTGGGATATTGTTTGAACAGACTGGTATATGGCATTTAATTGACTATAATTGACTGTCACAGAACTGGATCTTTGAATAGGTGGACTGCAGGGACTGCTCTGTGTTGTGTAGTGGAGGGAACATTTCAGTTTGCACTTTTTCCAATGTGACACACTTGGAGGAATGATGTTGGTGTGCTTACTTTTTTTTGAAGTGTGCAATAAAAGCTTTTTTAAAAGTCAAAAGTCTCTCTCTCTCTCTCTCTCTCTCTCTCTCTCTCTCTCTCCCTATCTGGTACTGCTAAACTTGCCATCCGGCTGACAAGTTAAAATCGGACTACTAACACTGGCAGTGTGGATCCTGTGCTTGTTTTCAAGGCTTTGTTAAAAGCCAGACTCCAGGTGGAGTACTCTTACTATAAAATGGTGGACAATTTGGAGGTATTCACCAATAGATGGACTGTAGGGAATATTTTGTGTTCTGTGGGAGAGGGGGATGAGTTACGTTTGTACTTTTGAAATGTGAGACACTTGGTGGAATGATGGTATTGGTGATCTTACATTTTTGAATTGTACAATTTGGGTGGAGGATGGCGGCCTTGGGAAAGCCACCTCCATCTATCCACCAGGGGGTGAAGATCGTTCCCCCGGACAGTGAAGTTACTGTGGAGGAGGTCCTGGAGGCTGTGGCCGAGCAGGTGGGCCCTGACACGGTCTGCTTTGCTTCCCGAATGAATAGAGCTGTGGTTGTGTTTCTGGCGGCTGAAGACGATGTTCACACCCTGATTGTAAGCGGTGTGGTTATCGGGGAAACGTATGAACAGGTGTCCCCCTTATCTGTCCCATCAACGAGAATCACCGTCTCAGGTGTTCCACCTTTCATCACTGACGAGCAGCTGGCGACGGAGCTCCGCAGATTTGGGAAGTTTGCAGGCCCGTTTACGACTCTGCCTTTGGGATGCAAGGCCGCCAAGTTCAAACATGTGAAATCGCTCAGGTGACAGGTGTTCATGTTTCTCGACTCGCCCACTCAGACTCTGGAAGTCTCCTTCAGGGTCAAGCACGGGGACGGATCTTACATGGTGTATGCGAGCTTGGGACAGATGAAATGTTTTGAATGTGGAGACGTGGGCCATAAACGGTTTGCTTGTCCGCACAGGCAGCGGGCGGAGGGGCCCTGATGGAGCCGCGGATGGTGCCGGCGGCGAGCCCTCCACTCACGCCGCAGCTGCGGACGGCGGCGCGGCCTCCGCTCACGCTGCCCCAGCTCCGGAGCCTGCCGCTGTGTCTGTGGACGGCCCGGCTGTGCCGCCCGCGGCCCAGCTTGCGGTCGGAAGCGTGGATGGTGATGTCGCCAAAAAGGTCACTGATGGTGCATCACAATCATCTCGCTGTGTGACGTCAACAGCTGTGCCGCCGGCAGCTGCTACCACTTCGAAGGAGGGGACGGAGCACCGACCTGATGGTGCGTCACAATCATCTCGCTGTGTGATGTCAGCGGCTGCGCCTCCGCCAGCTGCTGCCGATTCGGAGGAGGGGACGGAGCACCGACCTGATGGTGCATCAGAATCTCGCTGTGTGACATCAGCAGCTGTGCTTCCGGAGGCTGCTACCGTTACACAGCGAGGGATGGAACAGCGACAGTCAGCTGCTGAGGGCGGCGTCCAGGAAAATGTGGCCCATGATGAATCCACTGGCCCGGGAGATCCAAGCAGTCAGCTGAGTGGTGCTGACGAGGAAATGGAATCTGAGAACGACACTGTGTCTAATGCTGAGTCTATTGAGGCAAAATGCAGTACAAACACGAGTTTGTATTCACTGGAAGAAATAAATGCATTTCTGGATGAAACCTATAACAAAGCCATTAGGGTCGCCAACTACTTCAGTGACACTGATAAATTCATTAAGTCTGTGGATGTGCTAAGAAGGCAGGTTGGTCTTGACCTCCTGGATGAAAGGAAGCGTTATCGCCTCAAGAAACACCTGACAGCCCTGCGTAAAGCAGCAGGGGGAACGCCGGTCAAGCGCGCCCGACAGGAGGAATGAATGGCGGTCGTTCCTCTGCCTGTTTTACACATTTTTGGGATATTGTTTGAACAGACTGGTATATGACATTTAATTGACTGTAATTGACTGTCACAGAACTGGATCTTTGAATAGGTGGACTGCAGGGACTGCTCTGTGTTGTGTGCAGGGGGGGGGGACATTTCAGTTTGCACTTTTTCCAATGTGACACACTTGGAGGAATGATGTTGGTGTGCTTACTTTTTTTTGAAGTGTGCAATAAAAGCTTTTTTAAAAGTCAAAAGTCTTTCTCTCTCTCTCTCTCTCTCTCTCTCTCTCTCTCTCTCTCTCTCTCTCGCACACACACACACACACACCTTGTGGCAGTCTGGTGTTATTCTGTGATGAACTGAACTGTCATGGAGGCTCAGCAATGAAGTAATGACAAAAACCAGCCAGAAAAGGAGAATCAATTCACTGGCTGATATATACAGTCTTCAGAGCACTCGCCTGTTTCTGAACTAAATCTACACTCACTTTTACAACTTTTCTGTTATTCCAGCGTTTCTGGGTAGAGTGGCGGCCTCTCTGTTCTCTGATGGCTCCAGGATGAAATGGTTTAGTTCTGATGGATGTGTGAATCCAGTGAATGTGTGGAGATCAATTTCTTTGAACTGTGTGTTTGTGTCCAGATGGTCCTCCACCACCAGAGGTCGTCTACTCCTCACTGAAATGATCCACAGTCCAACCACTGATGTCCACCTGGGACCTTCAACACAAACCACAACATTCAGCTTTTCATCACATTTACATGGTCTTTAGCTCCAAAAAACAATGTGAGCTGTAAAATGTGTATTTTTTTATATCAGATTCACTGTGGAAACTGCAGTTATCCACCCTGTCCCAAAATATCAGATTTTATTGAACAGAGTATAATTAGCTCCTGAAGTCTGTGGACGACACCACAGTCATCGGTTTGAGCCGGGATGATGATGAGTCTGCATACCGGCGGGAGGTGGAGCAGCTGATCCTCTGGTGCGGCCAGAACCATCTTGAACTTAACCCAGCCAAAACGATGGAGATGACTGTAGATTTCAGGCGACACCCTCCTTCATTCCCCCCACTCACCATCCTCAACAGCACAGTGTCCACTGTGGACTCCTTAAAGTTTCTGGGTACCACAATCTCCCGGAACCTGAAGTGGTCCTCCCATATAGACACTGTCCGGAAAAAAGGCCCAGCAGAGGTTGTTTTTTCTGCGTCAGCTCAAGAAGTTTGATTTGCCTCAGGAGCTGCTAGTTGTCTTCTACACCAGTGATTCTCAACTGGTGGGTCGCGACCCAAAAGTGGGTCACGGACCTGTTTTCAGTGGGTCGTGGGCCTTTGCCTGGGCAAATAAAATATCAAGAAATAAATCAACATAGTGTCATTCACACTCCGTAACAGTAGATGGCAGTAGGTGGTGGGCGACACCATATTTCTCACCATAGAAGAAGACTCGCAACGTTTGTTTCCATCCATCCATCCATCTTCTACCGCTTTTCCGGAGGTCCGGGTCGCGGAGGCAGCAGTTCAAGCAGAGAAGCCCAGACTTCCCTCTCCCCAGCCACCTGCTCCAGCTCTTCAGAGGGGATACCAAGGCGTTCCCAGACTAGCTGGGAGACATAGTCTCTCCACCGAGTCCTGGGTCTGCCCCGGGGTCTCCTCCCAGTGGGACGTGCCTGAAACACCTCAAGTGGGAGGCGTCCAGGAGGCATCCTAATCAGATGCCCATACCACCTCAACTGACTCCTTTCAATGTGGAGGAGCAGCGGTTCTACTCTGAGCCTCTCCCGGATGACTGAGCTCCTCACCCTAACTCTGAGGGTGAGTCCAGCAATCCTACGGAGAAAGCTCATTTCAGCCGCTTGTATCCGTATCTGTAACGTTTGTTTGTATATGCTAATTGAGCATGGCGAAACGGACTGGATACGTGATCCCTTTGGAATCGATATGGAAAGCGTTACGTTGCCAAGCAATGAAGAGAGTCAGCTGGTGGAGCTATCATGTGACCGCACGCTGAAAAAGAGGTTCACAGAGGTAAGCCTCTCGCAGTTCTGGTGCAGCACTGTGATGAGCGAGTATCCTTCTCTTGCCATTCGAGCAGTAAGAACCCTGCTACCTTTCAGCACTACCTATCTCTGTGAGTGTGGCTTCTCAGCTCTGGTTCAGTTGAAGACAAAACAGAGAAACAGACTGGACATTGAGCATGACCTCAGAGTTGCTTTGTCTAATACAGGGGTCACCAACGCGGTGCCCGCGGGCACCAAGTCACCCGCAGGCCTGTTCTAAAAATAGCACAACTCGCAAGTGAGCTGCTTCTAAGATGTAATTTTTTCTGCTGCTATTTTTTAAAATCACACTTGCATTTATATAGATTTTAAAATGACAATGTCTTAAAAATAAAAAAAATGAAAATATTTTATTATACATAACGTTAAGGTGAACTCTGACCTAGTTCAAAGGTCAGTTGCACATGACAAAACCTTCGCGCTTGTGGAGCGTAAGCTAGCGGCCAGTGAAGGTGGTGAGCGCAGTGCTGTTTCCTAGCCCAAAAACATGGCAAAAAAAAAAAAAAGACAGAAAATTTATCATTTTCAAAGTGAGCGGGAGGAAGAGTTCTTTTTTACTACGGTGAAAGGAAGCTGCGTGTGTTTCATTTGCGGGGCGACTGTGGCCCACTCTTTTTTTTTTTTTTGACTTATTTTGTACCCGTAGGTAGATTTCTTCTGCAGTCCTGTGACAAGCCACCAGCTGCCGGTCGCTGCGTGCGCAAGCGCCCCTTAACTCTCTAACCTGCATGTTTTTGGCATGTGGGAGGAAACTGGAGAAATCCCGGAGTAAACCCACGCAAACACGGGGAGAACATGCAAACTCCACACAGATCACTGTTGGCCGGGGGCAGGGATCGAACCCACGATCCCCGCGATCCCCTGGCCGAGGGTAAACTGCTGCCGCGGTGCTAACCACTGCGCCACCGTGCATATAAGCACTCTCAGTGCTTGTTTAGCTTCTTCTCATGAAAGTACAGTGCTGGTTATTACTCCAGCATGATTCTTGGCAAGAACTGTATGGATATAATTCCAATGAAGAAGAACACACAAAAGTGTGTTTATTAAATGTAACAGATTTTGAGCAGAATTGCAGCAGATTTGTTCAGTTAAAAATGTGATAAGATTTATTTATTATGAAAGTTGATTTTTCTTAAATGTTGCATAACTTTTTCAAACATGGTTCAACATAGTTCATGAATTGTTAAAAGGGTTTAGTTTTTTATGGTTAAAAGGGACTGGTGAAAACTGGACATTTTTTTTTAATGAAATGTAGAAATGATCATCTGAACAATTGCTGAGATTAATAAAAATAAAGTGTTGAATATTGATCTTGTCTGTTACCCACTCTAAGTTATTGATAATTATATATATATATATATACAGTATATATATATACACAATTTGTTATTTTAGAGGAGTGTGTCAAGCTGGTGCCGTTCACATGACTCGATACCCATGAAGTAGCTCTTGGTTTCAAAAAGGTTGGTGACCCCTGGTCTAATATAACTCCAGACACTGAGACTCTTGTCAAGAGCAAAAAACATCCCCAGTTCTCCCATTAATTCCTCCAGACTCAGGTCTATGATGTCACTGTTACAGGTTTTAGTGAGTGTTCCTTCATTTTCTTCAAAGCACATAACCTTATCAGTAGGTAAATACTGAAAAAACAATCAGAAGAAAAGTCAATTTTGAGACTTGAATTCTTTTGAATTGCACTTTTTGTTTAATTTTTAATTTAAAATGCAGCTGATTCAGCATTAAAGGGAATTGTTCCCTCTGTTGTATTGCCACTTACTGGTCATTTTGGTTAATCATTAAATTTGTTTTGTGTTTGTATACTGTGATATTCTGTTCTTCTGCCTCAGGTTCAAAATGCACAATCTTTACATTCAGTAAATTTGAGAATTTGAAAATCTTTGATTTGGGTTGCGGCTTGTCATTGAGGGGTGATAGTGGGTCCCAAAGCCAGACCAGTTGAGAACCACTGTTCTACACCACCATCATTCAATCTGTCCTCTGCTTTTCCATCACTGTCTGGTTTGGATCTGCCACTAAACAGGACAAGACCAGACTGCAGCGGATCATTAAGTTTGCGGAAAGGATCATTGGTACCGACCTACCCTCCATTGAGAACTTATATCGGTCCATAACCAGGAAACGGGTGGGAAACATCTCTGCTGACCCGTCACACCCCGGCCACAAACTGTTTAAACTTCTATCTTCTGGTCGACGTTACAGATCACTGAAGGCCAAAACCACCCGTCACAGGAACAGTTTCTTTCCTCAAGCCATCACTCTGATGAACTCCTAACATTCACCTAGTCCTACCTGTTGCTGTACTCATGACTTTTCATCCATTATTACATTGCACATAACTCTCACACTGCTTTTTACTTCATTCACATTATATCACTGAATCTGAGTTCACATTGAAATACTGTGTGATTGTATATTTTTTCATATATTTCTGCAAAGTGTGGATAGTCTGAGTAAATAACTGCATATATTCCTGTATATATTTGCATCCTTTTATAGAAACATGGACAGACTGTAATTTACTGTACATTCTCTGTTGTCTTTGAATCCTTATTTAAATCCTCCACCTGAACAACGAGAGCAAGTTTTAGCCAAAGTCAAATTCCTTGTATGTGTTGTGCATACTTGGCCAATAAAACTGATTCTGAATTAATTTATTGATTCATATTTTTTTTTTCCTTTTAACACTTGTTCTTATTTCCATGACAGTGGATGTCACTGGTTTTTTTTTGTGTGTAGGTGGTTCTGGTGTCTGGTGTCTGGTGTCTAATGTGGTCTCATGTGCTGCTGAACCAGAACCTGTTCAGTCAGAGAAGGTCCGTTATGTAAACTCACATAAGGATTGACATATCCAGCCTGTGTTGTGTTGTAGCTTAGTTTTTTGTTTTGTTTTTTTTTCTCTGTGACATTTTGTCTTAGATTTGTTTTGAATAATAACCGCTTAACTTAGCTTAGCTTAGTTTTTTTTTTTTTTTTTTTCTTCTCTCAGTCACATTTTGTCTTAGCTTTGTTTTAAATTGTAATCGCTCTTGTCTTGTTTTCTCTTTTTTCTCTTTTGAATTCTTGGATGGAATATGGGTGGGCAATATAAGCTGCGGCTTCAGCCATCACCCATTTCGGATAACTCACGTGGAATTGTATAGTAGAAGGAGTCTTTGTCTAATTTGACCTTGTTGTTATATTATACAGTTTCTTTTAACCTGTACTGTACTATCCGAAAATTCACAAGAAGGTCCGTTAGCTCACATGTGAATTCTGCTGCCCCCTCCTGGTCAAACCTGCATATTACAGCAGAGCTGCTGGTTTATGGTTTTCTAACTAACTAACCTGCACTTATATAGCCCTTTTTGAGTCACAAAGACCACTCAGAACGCTTTCACTAGTACTAACCCTCTATTCTAAAGGGCCTATTGGAGACAGATATCTAAGGACAATTTAGAACAGCCAATTAGCCTAACATGCATGTCTTTGGATTGTGGGAGGAAACCGGAGCCCCCGGAGTAAACCCACGCAGCACAGGGAGAACATGCAAACTCCACACAGAAAGGTTCCAACCCCTGCCAGCCTTGGGATTCGAACCAGGAACCTTCTAGCTGTAAGGCAACAGTGCTAACCACTGCACCACCGTGCTCTTTATTTATGAAACCGAAGTCGCCTTGTCAGTTGACCCACACCCCTCTGTCCCCCAGGAGGGGGACCCTGGAAGTCTCAAGTTACTTTTTCATTAAATTGTACTCAGGTGATCACTTTTTTGTTGTTTTTAACAAAGGGGATCAAATCAAATCAAATCAACTTTTTCATTCATTCATCTTCTTCCGCTTAATCCTTTTCAGGTCGCGGGGGGGGGGGGGGGGGGGGGCTGGAGCCTATCCCAGCATCTCTGAGCGAGAGGCAGGGTACACCCTGGACAGATCGCCAGTCCATCGCAGGGCCAACACAGAGAGACAGACAACCATTCACTCCCCCGACCAATAGTGAGCTGTGTGGAGTTTGCATGTTCTCCCCTTGTTGCGTGGGTTTACTCCGGGATTTCTCCGGTTTCCTCCCGCATACCAAAAACATGTAGGTTTAGGGCGCTCGCGCATGTAGCGACCAGCAGCCGGTGGCTTGTCACCAGACTGCAAACCAAATCTACCTACGGGTACAAATAAGTAACAAAAAAAAAAAAAAAAAAATTCACTCTCACAGTCATACCTAAGGACAATTTAGAATTCCCAGTTTGATGCCAATTAACCTAACTTGCATGTTTTTGGCATGTGGGAGGAAACCCGAGAAATTCCGGAGTAAACCCACGCAGACACAGGGAGAACATGCAAACTCCACACAGATCACTGTTGGTCAGGGGTTGGAATTGAACCCAGGATCCCCGAGCCAAGGGTGAGTTACTGTGCTGTCACAGTGCTAGCCACTCTTCCACCGCGCCACCCATCAAATCAACTTTTATTGTCATATTGCTGTACATACAACTGTAGTGCAGGCAAGATGAAATTACGTTTCTCTAGGTATCCATATAAGTAAAAAGAACATAATTTAAGACACACTCACACCCCCCACACCCCAACACAGCCATTCATACATCCCTGAGACACACTTGAAACTAACTAGAGCTATATACATATAATATACATAATGTCCATAAGGTGCAGAAGTATGTATGAAAGATTCCAGATCAACTGTTCAGCATCCTAACAGCTTGTGGAAGGAAGCTGTTAATCAGTCTAGTGGTTCTGCCTCTGATACTCCTGAATCGTTTGCCAGATGGCAGCAGTTCAAAGTGTTTATGCAGAGGGTGAGAACAGTCCTTGACAATGTTCCGTGCCCTGCTCCTACAATGGCTCTGAAAAAGTTCTTGGACAGAGGGGAGGGAAACTCCGATTACCCTCACAGCTCCCTTGACTATCCTCTGCAGGGCTTTTTTTGTCTGACATACTGCAGCCGGAGTACCATGTAGCAATGCAGTACGTCAGAACACTCTCCACCACACCTCTGTAGAAGGTCCTGAGGATGCAAATGGGGAGAGAGGATGGGGGGTATTCACCGATTTAGCATGAAATGCACACATATAAATGTAAATTAGGTACAAATTTGCAAGAATAAAGGTGCTTAAATATGATAAAAATATCAATTCATAAATTAAAAAAGTCACAAATTAAAATTTAATTCCACAGAATAAACCAGCATTCAGTGGGCATTGAAGATTTAGAACTAGTCAAAGAAAGTTCAAAATTTACAGGAAAAAAATACCGAATTTCTTGACAAAAAGTTGCTAATTTATGAGGAAAATGATCATTTATGAGTCAAAAGTAAAAAGAGTGAAAAGCTGCAGCAGTTTTCTTCTGTTCTGTATTATTCAGTTGTGTGACGGGGCGGGTGGGTAGAGCAGTGGTTAGCACTGCAGCAGCACAGTAAGGAGGTCACAGGATCGACCCCACCTGCTGATCGTCAGTGACCCTTCTGTGTGGAATGTGCATGTTCTCCCCGTGTCTGCGGGGGTTTTCTCCACTTTTCCCTCCACAGGACAAAAACCTGCAGCTCAGCTTAACTGGAGACTCTAAAGTGGCCCTAGGTGTGAATGGTGAAGGACTGGTGCTGAATCTTGGCTGCCTCATCCATCCAGGAGGACGCCCAGAAATTTCCCTCTGGGGATTAATAAAGTAAAGTGTGGAGAGTGGCTTCCAAATCCTTCTTTGGCGCAGAGCGCAACCCCAATAAAACCCACGGCAACCTGTCCACCCAATTTGCATCCGTCAGTGAAGCCCTGAGTGCTGCTTTCAGTGATCTATGAAAACGCTTGCATAACCCATTGGCCTGTGGGTTGTACGCAGTTGTGCAATGAATTGCAACACCCAGACTGTGGGCCATCTCGGACCAGAGGTCGGAAACAAATTGGGGGCCCCTGTCGGACGTAATGTCCGACGGGACAGTCCCAGCAGTCCCGCTGGTTGCCGCCAGTGGGACTGCTTCTGGCCAGCGCGTGGTGCGGTCCACCACTGTCACGAGGTGCGTGCACCCCTGTGATGGCAGGAGGGGGCCCACGAGGTCCACGTGAACATGGTCGAACCTCTTAGCCGGTACCCGAAATGGCTCCAAGGGAGCCTTCGTGTGTCTGTGTACCTTGGCTCGTTGGCACGCCACGCAGGCTGCAGCCCACTCTTTTACTTGTTTGCGTAGGCTCGGCCACACGAACTTCTCTCCCACCATTTTGACCGACGCGCGCACTCCTGGGTGCGCCAGAGTGTGAACCGCCTCAAACACGCGGCGGCGCCACGCGACCGGGACCACCGAATGCGGGCGTCCCGTGGAGACATCGCAGATTAGGGGGGGCGTGCCATCTTGCAGTACCCTGCTCTCCAGCCTTAACCCTGTTGGTCCAGACTGGAGCCCGCACACGTCTGCATCGCTAACCTGCTCCGCGGCCATGGCTGTATAATCTATTCCCACATAGACCAGGGCCACCACGGCGCGCGAGAGGCAGTCTGCCACCACATTCAGTTTACCCAACACATGCTGAATATCGGTAGTAAATTCTGAGATCACGGCCAGCTGTCTCTGCTGCCGGCCCGACCACGGTTCTGAAACCTTGGCCATCGCGAACGTTAGTGGCTTGTGGTCCACGAACGCGGTGAAGCTGTGCCCTTCCATCCAGAACTGGAAGTGGCGTATGGCCAGGTGGAGGGCCAGCAACTCTCTGTCAAACGCGTTGTTTTTACGCTCACTGTCGCGCAAAGTTCTGCTGAAAAAGGCGAGCAGCTGCCAAGCCCCGGCGACGCACTGCTCCACGACCACCCCTATGGTCACGTCTGAAGCGTCAGTGGTGAGCACTATCTGGGCCGCTGGGTCCGGATGCGCCAGCAGTGCAGCGTTTGCCAGGGTTGTTTTAACCTCCGAGAACGCCCGCTCTCGCTCCAGGGTCCATTCGACCCCATCCGCGGGTTTCTGTCTCTTGAGCGCGGTGTACAATGGTTGCATGAGCCACGCCACACGGGGAAGGAAACGGTTATAAAAGTTCACCATCCCCCAAAATTCTTGCAGCGCCCTGACCGTCTGAGGCCGGGGAAAATCCGCCATGGCGCGCTCTTTGTCAGGCAATGGGATCGCTCCTTCCGGAGAGACGCGGTGCCCCAAAAAATCAATCTCCGTCACGCCGAACTGACATTTCGCCGGGTTGATTATTAGCCCGTGCTCCTCCAACCTCCGGAAAACTGTCCTGAGGTGGGTTTCATGTTCGTCTTCGGACACACTGGTTACCAGGATATCGTCCAGGTAGACGAACACGAACGGGAGATTGCGCAGTACTGCATCCATCATGCGCTGGAACGTCTGTGCCACGCCTTTTAACACGAATGGCATGCGCAGGAACTCGAATAAACCGAACGGAGTTATTACCGCTTTTTTGGGTACATCCTCCGTGCCCATTGGGACCTGGTGATAACTGCGGACCAGGTCTATTTTGGAAAAAATGCGTGCTCCGGCGAGGTGAACTGAAAAATCCTGTATGTGGGGAATCGGGTAGCGGTTGTGTGCTGTGGCATTGTTCAACCTGCGGAAATCCCCGTACAGTCGCCACGACGCCTCAGCCTTAGGGACCATGTGTAGCGGGGATGTCCATGGGCTGTTCGAACGCCTGATGATGCCCAACCTTTCCAGGTTGGCAAACTCCTCGCACGCTATGGCCAGTTTAGCTGCATCCAAGGGAAGAGGTCTTGCGAAAACAGGCGGCCCGGTGGTGGTGATAAAAGTGTTCCACCCCGTTCTTAGCAATGGCCGCCGAAAATGTCAGGACCGTGAGTGCTGGGAACTGAGTGAGCAGTGTGTGGAACTTACCGCCTGGAGCTGTGACGCTGGCTTGTGCTGTTGGCCGGGTCCCTCGAGCTATACAGGGGAGAGATTCAAATGACCAGGTGGTTAGCAACAGGTTAGCAACATCCACAAGTAAAGCATGTGCACACAGAAAATCAGCGCCCAGGAGCGGGCAACACAGTGCTGCTATGATAAAAGTCCACTCATACAATCGGCCATGTAGAGATAAGGTCAGTGTTCTCTCATCGAACGTCTTAATCTCTGAGCCGTTTACTGCCACCATTCTGGGGCCACTCGGTCCTGCCAGCCAGTCAGCGTAGGATGGCAGGATGACGCTCTTCTGGGCTCCAGTGTCGACGAGGAAGCGTCTCCCAAAGCGTGAGTCCGTCACGTAGAGCAGCTTGTTCTCTTCACCAGTGATCACAGCTGCTACCGACTGCCGGCCTTGGCATTTGAACTGGCACGGTGGCGCACATCTGCGCACGTTCTCTCCGAAGCGGCGGTGGTAGAAGCAGAGCGTGTCTCTCCAGCGCTCCTTGGCCCCTGCTGCCGCTACCGTCGGTGGCTCCTCGCCTCCTCTGGTCGTCTCGCTGGGCTCTGTCGCTGCCGCGTTGACAGTGATCGCCCTGGTGGTGAGGATGATCCGGTCTGCCTCCTGGGCTAGCGCATGGTAGTCACGCGCGGCCAGCAACGGCGAATTGGCCAGAACCGCTCTCGCCTCCATTGGAAGGTTCCGGAGGAAAAGGTGGGCAAACAGAAAGTGCCCGTCGTCTGTGCCCCTTAACGCCAGCATCTTCTCCATCAGGTCGACGGCCGAACCATCTCCTAACTCGGTCCGCCTCAGGAGCCTCTCCGCTCTTTCACATTCCGAGAGCGTGTAGCGCCGGGTCAGCGCAGCCTTGAGCACCTCTTATTTGTCGTGGGCTGGAGGCTGATCGAGCAGACTCGCTACCTGCTGGGCTGTGCGAGCGTCCAGCGCTGCTACCACATGGTAGAACTTGGTGTCGTCTGCCATTACTCCCCGGAGGGCAAACTGGGCCTCGGTGCGGTGGAACCAAGAGCGTGGGTTGTGCTGCCACAAGTCCGGTAGCATGACTGCTACAGCACACGCGTTGCTGGGGTTTCCTGCCTGGGCCATCTGTGGGATGCCTGCCGCGTTGCTGGGGCTTCCCGTCCGGGCCGACTCCGGGGTTCTTGCCTCGTGTTCCATAATACCTTCAGGGTCACCAGTGTGGAGAGTGTGGAAATGATGAGGCCAACTTACGATCAGATGAAGTTTATTCACACTTTCACAACATCATACACAGAAGGCTCTGAACAGACTGAATCATCTCAAACAAGCTCTCCTCAGTTAACCAACTGCTCTTCCCACGTTTCATGGCATTTCCTCTCACACAGCATGACATTTACATTACACAGCATTCAACCCCCTATGTCTCTGACTCCTTCCTGCTATATCTCCAGGAACTCTCTGGGCATTGTTCTCCCATGTTTATTCACTGACTCTGTCTAAGATGCTGCATAACCTGACCCCCTATAATAGTAAAATTTAAAAAAAAGATCTAGAAAGGTTGATGTTGATATTGGAGGGACAATTGTCTCTTTTTCCAGGATGACGGGGCACTGTCCCCCTGGAAAACATGATACTGTGGTGACCCACCACAATCTACAGGGACATTCATCCCAGAACAACAGACTATTGTTTGAGTATTGTTATTGAGCTGTCCGGGCACCAGTTGGTCTGGCTAATCATATGTATTGACTGATATGTATATCAGTATGCTAATGTGCCATGCATTCTCTCTGTTTGTACAACATGTATAAAAGAGCTTGCTATACATGCCTCAGCAACACAGCACAACACAGACAGCACAGCACTGTAGCGCACAGCGCTACAAGTGTGTCTCATTTTGATGGAGGAAATAAAACTCTGCAACCTTCCAGCTTGTCGTACCTCGCCTGAATTCATTCCTCCACACTGGTGACCCAACGTGTCATGGTGCGCCCCTCGCCTGATCTCTTCCCTCCACACTGGTGACCTGACGAGAGAGAATGACCATCTGCTCCCTCTCATGGCGCTGTGGATCCCAGAGGACCAGAGAACGCCTGCAACCTCTTCATCCTCACCGGAGCATGCTCCCCGGAGTGGGCAGCACATGGACCGACACGCACCATGAACGGCGACACGAGCAAGCCGAAGGAAGCAGCCTGAACGGGAAGGACATGGGTGCCGACTGCATTGATTACCGCCAAGCTCTCCGAACCTGACTAACCTCACGACAGCAGACCTCCAGTGCACAGAAGCCCCGCACGCACTCCGCAGGATTACGAGGACAGTGCAACTGCTAGTTATGTGGTCACTGCGTCAAGCGCGCACCACGCACGGGACAAAACCGGCTCCACAGACTGATACAGCGTCCTCCGCTGCTGCACATGCCTGAGAAACACGGCCGATCACCACCCTCGGAACCTTCAGGGCTGCTTATGCACCTGAAGCAGACGTGCAGCCTGCACACAGGACTTTGTAAGTGTTTCTCAGCCACGGTGCACAAGGGGAATTTAGCCGATTGCTGTCCCCGATGGCTTTAGGGCTACTTCCCACACCTAAAAGCCAAACCGCCAAGTCCCTCACACAGCTGCAGTTGTTTCACAGCCGCTACACATCCTCGGGGAATTTGGCCGCTCGCCTTCCCCACATTGTCGCTGGATCGAGCTGCGAGAGGAGTCAGAGACATAATTTTTTTTCACAGCTGCTGTGGTTCTCCGCCAGGTTTACACGCAATTTTTTCGTGGCCCAGACACCTTTGACGTCCCGGGCCGGCACTCACTTACTCCCACCCCCCTCCCCCTCCTCCTCCACAGCGCTCTTCCCACAACTCCCTCCCTAAAGCCGGCTGATCGCGTCTGGTTCCATTACGCACAACTGCACACTGGCCCTGGCACCCACGATCCACGGCCGTTCAACGTGCTGGAACTCGGAGTGGAGCACACTGTACTTTCCAACCCTCCCCCGTCCCCCCACGGACTGACATGCCCTCCGACAGTTCTACTGGAGCTGGAGCCAAACGACAGGCGGGGGGGAGGGGTGTCACAGCCCCTTCTGAGTGTTCTGGGGGGAGCCCTGTGGTGACCCACCACAATCTACAGGGACGTTCATCCTCACACTCAAAAGGTCCGGAAGAAGGACAGAGAACCCCTGGGGGGACAACCAGAACAATTGACTATTGTTTATACATCCCCAGATTAAGGAGAAGACGTCCGGGCACCAGTTGTTCAGGCTAATCATATGTATTGACTGATATGTATATCAATATGCTAATGGACCATACATTCTCTCTGTTTGTATAACATGTATAAAAGACCTTGCTATACATGCCTCAACAGTGCAACACGATACAGCACACACAGCACAGACAGCACAGCAGAACACAGCGCACAGTGCTACAAGTGTGTCTCATTTTGATAGAGGAAATAAAACTTTGCAACCTTCCAGCTCATCTCATCTAGCCTGAACTTAGATTCCTCCACAATACGGTTTATAATACAGCCTGAAATTACAGGACTTTCTGTTGACTTTCAGTTAAAGTACTGGTGTAAAAACGGTGAAATACTGGAGTAATAAGCCTTGTTTTTTTTTCCAATAACTGCAGGGAACTTTGGTGTCCTGTCACTGATAGTCCTCTGTAACTGTGGGCTGGCTTATAAAGTGCTCCACATGATGCCAACACAATCCACCCTATAATGTGAAATGAACTCGTCATCAGTCATCATTGTCAGAACATTTCTCCTTTGTCTCCATCTTTTCTCCATGTTCTCCTCCTCTTCAGAAACTCCTCAGCCCCTTAAAGGTTCTCCTAACATGTTTTTGGTTTCGCAGCACTTTGAAGGGCTCAGATGCTTTCATAGCGTCAGTTTTAGTCTGAGTTTGTTCTAAATTTTAAAAGGAAAATCTTACAACACTGAGAATTTTCTATGAAATACGTCATTAAGAGAAAGTCTTAACAGACACTGCGCATACGGGCCCAGGTTTCCTCTCTCACTAGGAGTGCAGTACCACATGTGACCACATAGGGGCGCCATATTGCTGCCATAGCACCTATACCCATGGTGGAGGAAAGCTAAAATTGGTGCATGACAGCTGAAACTCAAACAGCTCCAATATCACAGCGTCCACATGGATACCACTGCACCACCAGGAAGACCTGCAGTCTCACTAAGGAGATCTGCTTCATTTTTCACCATTGAAAATGGCCCATCAACCGCAAGGGCTACTGGGAAATGGGAAGCCTATTTTCTTCTTGTTACCAGACTGATGCATTAGGGGGCCCCGGTGTACCCCTGCCCCCTAAAATGTCTGTGCACGTCACTGTATATGTTTCATGACTGACAGGAAGAGGCTGAAGAACAGAGGAAGTCTGGCTTCCCTTGGCTTCTGGGAGAAGATGCCACTGACGTTGTGTTAGATATATAGTTGTTTTGTGGTTGTTTTCTGTCTGTCAAACTCTGGTGATAGTTCCAGTTTTAATACCTGTAGATGACTATGAAATCATCACAGCAGTCTGGAGCAGATGAGAAACGCACAGAGGAAGAGGGCGGGTTTTATTCAGCTGCACCATCTACAAAGACCTGAACAGAGTCAGTCTGAAGTTAGTGAGAGCAGGACGATGGAGGAGGAGCTGCTGTTGCTCTGTAAGTACACATTATGTTACATATACTGTACATCAGGCCTATTCAATTACAGGCCCGCGGGCCACATGCAGGCCAAGACCAACCTCCGACTGGCCTCAGAGGTGCCCTGCCCGTGTGACCGTTCCAGTCAGCAGGCAGTGTCCCGCTAGCGTCACTGTCCGAGAGCATGAGCTTATTAAAGTACTTGAAATGCAGAAAAAAAATCAGAAGAGGTTTGTAAGCAGTGGAGGCATTTATGGTAGTTTTAACCCGCTGGTAACGGGAGCAATAATGAGGAGTGGCATCTTTGGTCATTTAAGTTAAGTTTTTTAATTAAATATAAATTTGATTTTTTTTTTTTTGTTAAATGAGAGTTAAATTATTGTTCCATCTCTGCAAAATGATGGTCAAAAGTGCTAAACTGTAAAAGGAAAAAAAAAAGTCAAAATTTTACCACAGTCTGTTTCAAATAAAAAAAAAAATGTATTTTTATTAAAAAAAATAGATAAAAATTAGCCATAAAATAATCCACAAATTTATAATAAAGCCTCAAATGTACAAGAAAAGTCATTTTTATGAGAGGAAATTACAAAATTGAGGAAAATGGTTTCAAATTTAGATAAATTTAAAGAGAAAATTAGAAAACTATCAGAAAATTGTTATAAATTTTGGAGAAAAACCTCAAACCTTCAAGACTGAAGTCATTATTCAAGTTTTTAAATGTGGGCTTTCTGCATCTTTAACTGTACCAGAAATTTTTGGTTGACAGATATGTGTGTGTAATGGAACGTGTAGTTATAAAAAAGAGGTTCCTACTCACACATGCGGTGATTTAAAACAATACAAACCACAATAGTGGATGTACAGTGTTTGTTAATGTTATCAGTTTTTTCTTGGGGGGTATGAAGAAAATGGTAGGCAGCGAACGAGGCCAGGATTTGATTTGTCAATTAGTCCTTTTTATTTTTAACTCACAGGTATCTCCAGTTCAGGTAATCTTCTGACACAGTTTCAAAACAAAATGTACTTCCTCCAAGAAGCATATTAAGCAATAGCCATTCCTCAGTAATCATTTCATCAATTCACTCTTACTGATATCTCACACCTGTTATATAATGGACAAATCAATTAGAGGTAATTAGCCCCTACCAAAATCCCAGGTAAAACACCTCATTCCTTATACTAAACACATACCCACTAATATATAAAAATACATAAATAACTTCGGGCAGCACGGTAGCGCAGTGGTTAGCACAGTGGCAGCACAGCAAGAAGGTCATGGGATCGATTCCACCCTTGACCATCGTGGGTTCGATCCCACCCCCAGACCATCGGTGACCCTTCTGTGTGGAGTTTGCATGTTCTCCCCGTGTCTGCGTGGGTTTACTCCGGGTACTCCGGTTTCTTCCCACATGCCAAAGACATGTAGGTTAGGTTAATTGGCATTAACTGGGGATTCTAACTTATCCTTAGGTGTGAATGTGAGAGTGAATGGTTGTCTGTCTCTTTGTGTTGGCCCTGCGATGGACTGGCGATTTGTCCAGGGTGTACCCTGCCTCTCGCCCAAAGATGCTGGGATAGGCTCCAGACCCCCGCGACCCGAAAGGATTAAGCGGCAGAAGATGGATGGATAAATAGCTTCCCCAGACATACACAATATAAATATATAAATAACACACAATAAATAGTAATATAAATAATTCAATAAATACCTTAACCCCTATTTACAAACCACCCCTATGACTAACCATACATATTTGCTCCCTGCTGGTGTCCTATATAAGGCCTTCAACTCCTAACGGAATCTTTTGCCTGGACACCCACAGGAAGCATGTTGGCAAAGGTATGTGCAATAAATCTTTTAACAATTATTTTACCAGATTCTTAATCATACTAATTATCTCCCAGGGCATTCAAATTAACAAAGACAAATCATAAACTATTATGTGCATCTTAACAATCATATAACAATACAACAATACAGATACAACATAATCTCACAATATAACAAGACATACAGTGGTGACATCCCATCGTCACATTTCCTCCCCCCTTTCCCGAGAATACAGTACTCTATGAGTCATGTATTGTAGAGATGCTGTCAGCCACAAGGTTGGTTTTCCCTGCCACATACTGAATAGTAAAATTATATGGTTGGAGGGACACATACCACCCTGTAAGACGACTGTTCACATCCTTCATTCTGTCTAACCATTGTAAAGCTCGATGATCTGTCTCTAACAAAAAATGACGCCCTAATAAATAATATTTCAAAGACCTTATTGCCCATTTTATGGCAAGACATTCTTTTTCAACCGTAGAATATCTTTTCTCCCGGTCCAACAATTTACGAAACAAGAACAGTACTGGGTGTCTCTCTCCCTTTTCCTCCTGGAGAAGTACTGCTCCAATGCCAACCCCTGAAGCATCAGTCTGTAAAATGAACGGGCGAGCAAAGTCTGGACTGAAGAGAACCCTCTCCCCAGAATAGCCCTCTTCAGATCCTCAAACGCTCTGTCACACTCCTCTGTCCATTTTACCTCATTCGGTGCTGCAGCTTTAGTGAGATCAGTCAATACTGCCGCTCTTTCAGCAAAGTGGGGGATGAACTTACTATACCATCCTACCATTCCCATGAATGATCGCACTCTTCTTAGTGGTGGGTACAGGGTATGTCCGAATGGCATCCACTTTACCTATTCGTGGTCTAATGACCCCCTGACCAACCACATGTCCCAGGTACTCCACCTGCTGTTGTCCAAATGCACATTTGCGTGGGTTAATTGTCAGTCCTGCCCTCTTAATTAGCTGAAGGACCTGCCTAAGGTGTATCAGATGTTCTTCCCAGGTCTGACTATAAATGACCACGTCATCCAAATAGGCAGCCGCAAAGTTTGATACCCTTCTTAAAACTTGGTCCATCAGCCGCTGAAACGTTGCAGATGCCCCCTGAAGGCCAAATGGCATGACCCTAAATTGGAAACTGCCATACGGTGTTTTAAAGGCTGTAAGTTCCTTTATTTCTGGTGCCAATGCCACCTGCCAATACCCCTTACATAGATCCAAAGTAGAAATAAACCTAGCCTTGCCCACTTTCTCTAATAGTTCATCAATCCGGGGCACTGGGTATGACTCAAATTTAGATACTGAATTCAGATATCTAAAGTCAATACAAAATCTTAACGAGCCATCCTTTTTGGGGACCAGCACAATCGGGCTACACCACTCACTGACCGACTCCTCGATCACTCCCAGCTGCAACATCAAGTCAAATTCTTGTTTCATTTTTGGGACCAATCGTTCTGGGATCCTATAAGATTTTCTACGTGGAACAGTTTCCTCTTTCAAATAAATATTATGACGTACCAACATGGTGAAACCAGGTCTCTCCTGAAACAAATCTGGATCCAGTAATGTCTCTAACTCTCTCCGCTGATCCACCTGCAAATGAGACACTTGAAATGAATAAGGCTCTGATACATTTGTGAGAAAGGACTGTTCCTTCTCCTCATCCACTTCCGTCGCACAGATCAAGAGATGCTGTGTCTCCTGAAGAGCAGGTTGCTGCTGATGATGGCCAGGCTGCTGAAACTCTTTCAACAAGTTAATATGGAAGGTCTGGTATTTTACCTTCCTGTCAGGCATATATAGTTCATATGTCACTGAACTTAGTTTTTTAGAAATTTCATATGGCCCCTGCCATTGAGCCAACAGCTTACTGTCACACGAGGGCAGCAATAACAGAACCTGTTGTCCTGGGTGAAAAACCCTTTTCCTGGCCTTCTTGTCATACCAGGTTTTTTGTTTGGCCTGCGCCGTCCTCATGTGCTCCTGAGCCAAAGCAGTCATTCGATCCAGTTTCTCTCTCATTTTAATAACATAAGAGACCACATTGTCCTGATCACTCGGCGGACTCTCCCAGTACTCCTTTAATAAGTCCAGTGGGCCCCTCACCTGACGGCCATAAAGCAGTTCAAAAGGTGAGAACCCTGTTGAAGCCTGGGGCACCTCCCGGTAAGCAAATAGTAAATAAGGTGCCCATTGATCCCAATCTGAGCCCGTTTCAGAAACAAATTTCTGCAGCATATTTTTAAGAGTCTGATTGAAACGCTCCACTAGTCCATTAGTCTGTGGATGATAAGGGGTAGTCTTAATGCCCTTAATCCCCAACAGCTTATACACTTGCTGCAACAATTTAGACAAGAAATTTGTTCCACAGTCTGTCAGAACTTCTTTAGGTATGCCCACCCTTGAAAACAACTGGATCAGGCAGTTGGCAACCTGCCTAGCCTTAATAGATTTCAAGGAAAAAGCTTCTGGGTACCGAGTTGCATAGTCACAAATCACCAGAATGTATTTATTACCCGAGGAGCTTCTTTCTAGGGGGCCCACTATATCCACCCCTATTCTGTCGAATGGTGTTCCAATAATGGGTAATGGTTGCGGTTGGGCTCGTGCTACTCCCCTAGATGCTATAATCTGACATACTGAGCATGTCGTGCAGAAGTCCTTTACCTGGGTATACATTCCCGGCCACACAAACCTTCTAGCAATTCTCTGTAAAGTTTTTTGGAATGCTAGATGACCTGCCCAAGGGATAACATGTCCTAGTTCCATGATTTTTGGTATGAGGTCCTGTGGTAAAGCTATGGCCATAACTCCACCATGCTGTTGATATAAAATGCCCCTTTTTATGACATACAAGGCCTCAGCCAAACAATCAGTTTTTCCCTGTTTCACACCCTCAATCTCCGAGACTTTATCAAACCAGGGCTTAAGTGTTGGGTCAGCTTTCTGCAATCTAGCTATGTCAGGAGGGATGTCAAACTCTACTGACTGGCTTAATTGTGGTGTTTCTTCACCCAAATTCTTTGCTGACACTAACACCTTATCTCTTCTCTTCTGAGCCTTGGATTTGTGTTGCTTAATAGGGCCTACCTCTATCTTTGAATCATAAAAAGGTAATTCCTGAAGAGCATTGGCAACCCTCTGTGCCCTAGTTATCACCATATTACAATTTTTCACCACAGGTGTATTTACTCTCTGTTCAACAGCGCCACCTGCCTCTCTCCTCCGTTTGTTCCTCTCTAACCTGTTGTATGATGTCCAACAAAGTTGGAACATCATTGCCAAGAATAACAGGGTAAGGCAAATCAGGCACAAGAGCTACAGGAAGGAGATAAGTTTGACCCCCTACTGTTAAATAAACCTCAGCGGTCGGGTACAGTTTTTTATCCCCATGGGCACAACTGATATTTATTCTAGACTCATTCCACAAGTCCCTAGGGACCAAACTAGGTAGCACAACTGTTTGAAAACAGCCTGAATCTAATAGGGCCTCTTCACACTGACCATTAAGCAACACTTTTGTTTTATAAACTCCACTATGCACTGAGGCTGAACAAGTGAGTCTAGGAACTGAACATAACAGTGACGGTTTCTGATTTCTTATGGCAGGACATGCATATCGGGTGTGACCGATTTTGTTGCAATGATAACAACGTATATCTCTATTTGTAACCACACGTGACTTTTTACTATTATCATATCTACTATTTGTGTTCTGACTGGGCCTGGAATATGACCTATTTCGAGCTGGGCCACCCTTTTCACCCTCAATAAACTCACTCCAAGTAGTGAAAAATCTGTCACGGCCGAGAGTAGGTCTCCTGCTCCCAGACCTGGCTGACAGAAAAACCTCTGCCAGACGAGCAGCGTCCTCTGCAGTCTTCGGGTTCCGCTCTTGTATCCAGACTCCCAGCTCCGGGTTCACCATGCGCAAAAACTGTTCCAAAATAAACTGTTCTATAATGTCTTTTAACGATAGAGTCTCTGGCTTAATCCATTTATACAACAGGTCTTTCAATCATACATACAGTTCGCGAGGGGTTTCGTCCTGAAAAATGTCCAAGGAACGAAACCTACTCCTATAAGTATCAGAAGTTATTTCATATTTACTCAGGATAGCTTCTTTAACTTTTGCATAATTGTCTGTGTCAGCCACATCCATCAAAACATACGCGCTCTGCGCTTTACCTGTGAGTAATGGAACGAGATGGATAGCCCACTCTTCTTCCCTCCAGCAGCAGACTGTAACGGTCCTCTCGAATGTCATCAGGTACTGTTCTACATCGTCCTCGGGTGAGAGAGGATTCAGCCTGGGCTCGTGGTGCATTGATATTCTCCTCGGTTGCACCTACAGTGGCAAATCTTCCTCCTGCGGGCCGACCCGACTGGCCGTCACCCTGGGATCCTCCTCCGGAGGGCCGTCGTCACCGCCATGCTCCGCCCGGCTCCCGTACTCCTCTCTCAGCTCCACAACCTGCGACTGTACCCGACAAATTTGCTCAGTCACAGCCTGCCACCTTTGGTCATGGAGAGCGGCTTCCTCCTCCATTTGCCGATCTCGGAGCATCAGCGAACGTACCACCGATTTTATCAGGCCCGTTAGCTCTTCAAGTTTGCCCAGTCCGCTGACTCCCTGTTCCTCCTCCGTCATGCCTGTATCCAGGTCAGACCGCTCCTCCTGCTTCACTTTTCTTCTCGCCATGAGTCCTTCCGTCCACCAAACGCTACGACGTCGATGTAACGGACCACCGCTGCCACAAAATGTGAACGTGAATGGTAGGCAGCGAACGAGGCCAGGATTCGATTTGTCAATTAGTCCTTTTTATTTTTAACTCACAGATATCTCCAGTTCAGGTAATCTTCTGACACAGTTTCAAAACAAAATGTACTTCCTCCAAGAAGCATATTAAGCAATAGCCATTCCTCAATAATCGTTTCATCAATTCACTCTTTCTTACTGATATCTCACACCTGTTATATAATGGACAGATCAATTAGAGGTAATTAGCCCCTACCATAATCCCAGGTAAAACACCTCATTCCTTATACTAAACACATACCCACTAATATATAAAAATACATAAATAACTTCCCCAGACATACACAATATAAATATATAAATAACACACAATAAATAGTAATATAAATAATTCAATAAATACCTTAACCCCTATTTACAAATATTAAACCACCCCAGTGGTGGCTCAGTTGGTAGAGCATCCGCCCCACACCCGGGAGGCAGGGGTTCAAATCCCGGCCGGGTCATACCAAAGACCATATAAAAATGGTGCTTTCTGCCTTCTAGCGTGGTGCTCCGCATAATGGAATGGGGAAAGTAAAGTTACACACAGAGCTACCAGAGGACTGACCCCCCACTGTAGCTTTCACTACTTACAGTAGCTGTGTGGCCTAGGGTCAGAGAAACGGAGATAGGCGCCGCCCATATACACCTTCAGGTGTGAAGGGATTAACTAACTAAACCACCCCATGACTAACCATACATATTTGCTCCCTGCTAGTGTCCTATATAAGGCCTTCAACTCCTAACGGAGTCTTTTGCCTGGACACCCACAGGAAGCATGTTGGCAAAGGTATGTGCAATAAATCTTTTAACAATTATTTTACCAGATTCTTAATCATACTAATTATCTCCCAGGGCATTCAAATTAACAAAGACAAATCATACACTATTATGTGCATCTTAACCAACAATCATACAACAATACAACAATACAGCTACAACATAATCTCACAATATAACAAGACATACAGTGGTGACATCCCATCGTCACAGGGGGTTTGTGCACTGAAGTGTTTGACAGTTTATTTTTTATTCAGATAAATGCTCTTTGTGATGTGCCAAGGTCAGTTATGACAAGGAAAGGAACACTTTTTAATCTGAGTAAACTGGACTAGCCTGCCACAATTTTGATATCTAGCTTATTTTTTTCCCATTAAAATCTGATGTGTTTTCAAAGTGTTCCCTTTATTTTTTTGAGCAGTATATTATATAGATTCATTCTACACAGAGCGATAGATTTCAAGTGTTTATTTCTTTTAATGTTGATGGTTATGGCTTATAGCTCATGAAAACCCCAAATCTAGTTTCTCAGAACATTAGAAGTTTACATATAATTAATTTTTAAAAAATGTATTTTAATAGAAATATTGGCCGACTGAAAACTCTGTCCATGAACCACGCAGTACTTGGTCTGGGCTCCTTCTGCATGAATTCCTGCATCAGTGCGGCGTGTCATGGAAGTGATCAGCCTGTGGTTCTGCTGAGGGGTTCTGGAGGCCCAGCTTGCTTTGATAGCGGCCTTCAGCTCGTCTGCATTGTTGGGTCTGGTGTCTCTCATCGTCCTCTGGACAATCCTCCATAGATTCTCTGTGGGGTTCAGGTCAGGAGGGTTTACTGGCCAGTCCAGCACAGTGATGCCACGGTCATTAAAGCAGGTTCTGGTTCTTTGGGCAGTGTGGGCAGGAGCCATGTCCTGCTGGAAAATGAAACTAGCGTCTCCATAAAGCTGGTCAGCAGAGGGGAGCATGAAGTGCTCTAAAATTTCCCAGCAGATGGCTGCGCTGGCTTTGAATTTTTAAAAAATTATTTTTTAAAAAATTGTAGGTAATATTCTATTTTTTTGGGGGGGGGAGGGGGGTTGAATTTGGGGTTTTCATTAGCTTTAAGTCATAACCATCAAAATTAAAAGAAATAAAGGTGTGTAATGATTCTATATAATATAGTTTTAATTTTTGAATTGGATTACTGAAATAAATCATCTTTTAGATGATATTCTAATTTATTGAGATGCACCTACTGTGTCAGTGAGAGGACAGATGCAAATGCACAAGAAAATCATGGAAATATGAGAAAAAAGGTGAAACAGAGCAAAAGTTAAAAAAAAAAAAAGTAATAAACTTGCCAGGAAAACGTTGCAAGAAAAACCTCATTAATTGTTGAGAAAACTGAACATTTGGACATTTAAAAGAGGAAAAAAAAGGTTTAAAAAATGTGTGTCTGTCTGGGGGTGGGGGGGGGGGCAGTCCGCACAGGGCGTCATCCAACCAGGACCGGCCCTGGTGGGAATGAGTCACATGTTCTTGTTGAGATCTATTGGTTCTGAATCAGGTCAATGTTTTGATGCAGTGATGCTGGTCAGTGGATTTTGTCTTTTTATGATCCAATATTAAACTGTAGACAATAATCAACATTTTATCTGAATGTTATTTCTCTTTAGTTCTGATCTCACTGCTGAGCTGCACAGCAAACCAAGGTGAGTAAACTGTGATTCAGACTGATGATTTCAGTCTCCATGTTTGTGGATGGTTGGAAATAATCATGTTTTTATTTGTATTTGACACAAGAAGGATCAGCAGTTTTTCTTTTTAACCCTCACAGTTCGTCTGACTGTCAGTCCCAGCAGCTCTCAGATCTTTAAAACAGAGTCTGTGTCTCTGAGCTGTGAGGACGAGGACAGACCTGATGGATGGACTGTGAGGAGGAACCCAACTAAAGGAGAAGTGTCTCAGTGTAACAGTACGTGGGGAAGATCAAATGGTTCCTCTTGTACCATCGAGTTTGCCTTCCCAGTTGATTCTGGATCTTACTGGTGTGAGTCCTCAGATGGTTCCACCATCAGCAGCATGATCAACCTGACTGTCAGTGGTAAGATGAGACTGTGGACTTAGTGTTGATGAGTGTGTGTGTAAGTGGATGAAATGCTGTAGTCTGTCTCTGTGTTGAGGTGGATCAGTGATCCTACAGAGTCCTGTCCTCCCTGTGATGGAGGGAGATGACGTCACTCTGACCTGCAGAACAGAGACTGCTACCTCCAACCTACCAGCTGACTTCTACAAAGATGGATCCTTCATCAGGACTGAGCCTGCAGGTCACATGACCATCCACCATGTCTCCAGGTCTGATGAAGGTCAATACAAGTGTAACATGAGCGGTCATGGAGAGTCTCCATCCAGCTGGATCTCTGTCACAGGTGACACCCTCACCTGTCTGAGTCTGATCAACGTTCACTAACTCACTGATGTTTACACTGTTATTGTTATGATGACTCGTTTCAGGGACAACCTCCACCACACCTGGCTCCACCACCTCCACTCCTCCATCTGATCCTCCTGTTTTTCTCTTCGTCTTACCACCAGTCTGTGTTGTGGTTCTGCTGGTGTTACTGGTTCTACTGGTGAAACGATGTGTCCACAGGAAACATGAAGGTGACATTTGCACTTTATTTTCCAGAGTATCATAATTTATTCATCCTGAACTTTATTACTAACAATTTTTGTTGATTTCAGCCAATCAAGAAGAAGAACAAGAGGATGAGGTCACAGATTACATCACATACAGTGACATTAATAGTAATCATGGTCAACAACAGCCAATCAGACGGAGCCGAGGTAAGAGAGCCTTTCTTTCTTTCTTTCTTTCTTTCTCTTTCTTTCTTTCTTTCTTATTATTCCAGAAGTTCTGGAATGAGTTCTGTCCACTCTGTTTCTACACAGTAAAACACTGAAAAATGCAGAATTTTTTGAAAGCGTGTGTGATTTATTAAAAATCTGAGCTCTACCTGCCAATTTACACATTTGTTCCAGTGCCTGAAATAAATCAGCTCCTCGGTGAGGTGAGGCTCCTCAGGTGTCCGTCACACACACAGACATGGAGGAACTGAGCAGAGCTGCAGCCGCTGGCTGTCCTACTGTTCCGACGGCACCACGTTTAATGAAGCAACTCGTTAATTAGATGGTATAGAGGCATATCACTCACACCAGTTTGGTTATTGCTCTGAGTTGAAGGGGCTGTAAATGAACACGGCCTTGATCCAGATCTACAAAGACACACACATGCCATCATGATGATTATGTGGGTCACAGTCATGCATTTTGTTCTCCTGGGGCTGCACCGATACCACCTTTTTCACAATGTGTATGATTATTTCAGGTTTAACTTTTAATGATATTATTTTTCCACTCTACCATATGAGTTGATGCTGTGGCCCTCAGTTTTGGTACGCCTGACGTAATTTGGTCCATGTTGAAAACTAACTGGGGAACACTGACACAATGAGTCGATGGGAGGAAGGACGTCCACAGAACCAGGATGAGCCAGCAGCACCATGTACCATTTAGGAGGAAGGCACGAAGAGCACAGAGACAAATATAATAGAGACAAATATAAAAGACACAAATACAGTGGTGTGAAAAAGTGTTTGCCCCTTTCCTGATTTCTCATTTTTTTGTGTGTTTGTCACACTTAAATGTTTCAGATCATCAAGCAAATTTAAATATTAGACAAAGATAACACAAGTAAACCCAAAATGCAGTTTTTCAATGAAAGTGTTTATTATTAATGGTAGAAAAAATTCAAACATACATGGCCCTGTGTGAAAACGTGATTGCACCCCCCCCCCCCCCCGTTAAAACATAAATTAACTGTGGTTTATCCCATCTTTGGAAAGCTGAGTTCAATTTCTCTAGCCACACCCAGGCCTGATTACTGCCACTCCTGTTCTCAATCAAGAAATCACTTCAGTAGGACCTACCTGACAAAGTGAAGTAGACCAAAAGATCCTCAAAAGCTAGACATCATGCTACGATCCAAAAGAAATTCAGGAACAAATGAGAAACAAAGTAATTGAGATCTATCAGTCTAGAAAAGGTTATAAAGCCATTTCTAAAGCTTTGATACTCCAGCAAACCACAGTGAGAGCCATTATCCACAAATGGAAAAATCATGGAACAGTGGTGAACCTTCCCAGGAGTGGCTGGCTGACCAAAATTACCCCAAGAGTGCAGCAACGACTCATCCAAGAGGTCACAAAAGACCCCACAACAACATCCAAAGAACTGCAGGCTTCACTTGCCTCAGTTAAGGTCAGGGTTCACCATAAGAAAGAGACTGGGCAAAAATGGCCTGCATGGCAGAGTTCAAAGATGAAAACTACTGCTGAGCAAAAAGAACACAAAGGGTCATCTCAGTTTTGCCAGAAAACATCTTGATGATTCCCAAGACTTTTGGGGAAATACTCTGTGGACTGGTGAGACAAAAGTTGAACTTTTTGTAAGGTGTGTGTCCCATTACATCTGATGTAAAAGTAACACAACATTTTAGAAAAGGAACATCATACCAACAGTAAAATATGGTGGTGGTAGTGTGATGGTCTGGGGCTGTTTTGCTGCTTCAGGACCTGGAAGACTTGCTGTGGTAAATGGAACCATGAATTCTGCTGTCTACCAAAAAATCCTGAAGGAGAATGTCTGGCCATCTGTTTGTGACCTCAAGCTGAAGCCCACTTGGGTTCTGCAGCAGGACGATGATCCAAAACACACCAGCAAGTCCACCTCTGAATGGCTTAAGAGAAACAAAATGAAGACATTGGAGTGGCCTAGTCAAAGTCCTGACCTGAATCTGATTGAGATGGTGTGGCATGACCTTAGAAAGGCGGTTCATGCTCAAAAACCCTCCAATATGGCTGAATTACAGCAATTCTGCAAAGATGAGTGGGCCACAATTCCTCCACAGTGCTGTAAAAGAGTCATTGCCAGTTATTGCAAATGCTTGATTGCAGTTGTTGCTGCTAAGGGTGGCCCAACCAGTTATTAGGTTTGGGGGCAATCACTTTTTCACACAGGGCCATGTAGTTTTGGATTATTTTCCCCCCTTAATAATAAACACCATTTAAAAACTGCATTCTGTGTTTACTTGTATCTTTGTCTAATATTTAAATTTGTTTGATGATCTGAAACATTCAAGTGTGACAAACACTTTTTCACAGCACTGTATAATAGAACAGGACCAGCAGAAGCAAAGATTTTGTGATGTTGTAGATTTTATTTTGATTGCCTTCAAAGTTCATTATTTAACGATACCTGTGTTTTTGATTTACAGTGTATAATTAATACTCCACAGTTTGACCATCTGTATTCGTCTTAATTCAGTGTGAACTTTCACTGCGTGGTCGTAGAGTCGTTCTACATCCTGTTCTGGACTGTTGTGTCTCCAGTCTGTGGTTTAACTGACTTCACCGCTCTGTGGTCGTCCAGTTTCCTTATTCAGACAGAACGCTTCAGTTGTTCCTCTTTAACCTCAGAGCGGTTCATCTGTTCATGTTCATGTGCACAAAATATTTTATTAATATAACAAAGATTTGATACAGTGGGATGAGACTATTCACCCCCTCAGCATTTTTCCTGTTTTGTTATGTTGCAGCCTGATCATTTAAATTCATCATCTTTCCTCATTAATCTACACTCTGCACCTCATGACAAAATGAAAACAGAGTTTTATATTTTTGAAAGATTTTTAAAAAGAAAAACCTGAAATATCACATGAGCATCAGTATTCAGACACTATGCAAAAGCAGCTGAAATGTTGCTCTGGCACCTCCTGTTTCTTTTGATCATTGCTGAGAAGTTTCTCCACGTTGACTGGAGTCCACCTGTGGTAAACTAAACTGATTGGATGCGATTTGGACAAACACACTCCTCTCTATAGAATAGCTCACAGGTGACAGTGTATATCAGAGCAAAAACCAGGCCATGAGGCCAGAGCAACTGCCTGCAGAGCTCAGACGCAGGCTGTTGACATGCACAGATCTGGGCCACCCAAATATTTTGCTCAGTGGCCTTAACGTTTGCTTCCCATACCTTGCTTTGGCAGGCTCCAAAGCTCCACTTGGCCTGTTGATAGCTGCCAGTTGCCTCCACAAATTTCAGGTTCCCTTCACCTTTTTTGTCCACTAGGTGTTTACAACAGGACTGTCTGCTTAATGACTGTAGTGCAGAACATGAGCCAATGCTTCCACACCCCCAACCTCCATGGAAATGCTCTTGAGATGGAGAAGATGGGAGCTGAAGACTTCCCTGACTGGGGTCACCACTATACACTCCAAGCACATAATTTCTGTTTTACAAATGCATAGAATGCTGCTCAGCTTTAGTTCAGACTAGTGGCTACAGCGTTAATTAGCTGTACCGCCTCCCTGATGATCCCTATGTGTGTTTCATTTTTCAGAGAGTGATCCTGCTTCAGTCTACTCAGGAGTGAAGACAGATGACCTCAACTATGGACAGATCATCATCAAGAAAAAACAAGGAAGATCAAAGCTGAAGAGAGGTACAGCTGCACTGTGATTATGGTTGAAGATGAATTAGAGCTGAATACTAACATGCTATTGTGACCAAGCCCAAATGATGGTGTCCAGCCAGCCAGAGGTTTGAACTCACAACCTCTGGCTACAGAGTCCAGCACTGTACCTGTGTCACCAAGAGGGTCAGTCCACTTGGCAAGCCAAGTAGGAATGCTTTTACTGACTCTGTTACGCTCTGATTTTCAAGTCTTGGAGAGATTTCAGGTCAATGAAATTTTGGAAACTGCCTCATGAACGCTATTCTTCAACTGGTCAGGAGCTGTCGCAGCCCAGTGAGATACTGCCTTTAGAGACAGAAATTTGTTAGCTGTTTATAATATATTATTACTTTCAAGCTAGTTAGCGTGCCTCAAAGTTCATACAGTCAGCAAATGCATCACTGTCAGGACCTGTTGACGCAATACCTGCACACAGGTGCTAGCAGTGCAGCACTAGGTAGACTAGATAGGAAGGTTCAGAACTATAAAGTGTGCAAAGTCCAGTCAGAAGTTGCTAGTATGCTGTCATCAAAAGCTAATCTCACATTTCTTAGCTAGCTAGCTTGTCACACAGCTCGTGCACACGATCAGATGCATGCACAGTCAGACCCTGTGGATCCAGCCCTCACATATGCACACAAATAAATAATGTAATAGTAGAAGTAGCAGATAATCATTGGCATTGCTGTAACTGTAATATCCCGTGATGTCCTCTGTATGTTTTCTTCCTTTTTTTAGAGAGTGACCCACCTTCAGTCCACTCCACAGCGAGGACAGATGATGTCAGTTATGGACAGATCATCATCAGAAACAAAGGAGGAAAATCAAAGCCCAGAGGTACAGCAGCTCATTGCTCACAGTTTCTACTAAAGTCAGAGGTATAATCTTCTACATGTTTACTGCAGCTGGATCACAAAAACTGATAAATTAACATGACACAGACAGGAGAGAATTGAATCACTGTTGTCTATTTGACTGTTGGAGATCTCATAAAGGTGTTGACCATTCCTGCCTCTCGTCTCCTAACCATGGTTGGGGGACGTAGGGGAGATCCGTCTTCTCTAGGGCCGGAGGCGCTTTTCTTCCTCCGGGGTCAACTCCTGAGTAAAACCTCACTCTTGTTAAACAGGAGATATGGTGGTACACAGAGGCACAGGCCGTATTGCTGAAGCGTTGGGGCTTTATTTACAGACTGCACTGTTGATAGCAATGATTTCTACCTGCTCCGGTCGCCTCGCTCTCTGTCTCTCATCCGCACCAAAATCATACACCGTTCGCTCCTCGGGCCCATTCCACACACACCGCGGGGGCGCGCCTTGGCTGCGCGCACGCACTCACTCACGTTCACGCACTGAGCTGTCCTATCTAAACACATGCATTAGGCACATCTTACAACAAAGGTATTTCAACTAAAGGGAAGTCATATCCTAAGTTAGAGGTCATTTTATTTTCTAAGTCTGTCAAACTTTGTTTACTTGTGTTAATTTTTATACCCCAAGCAGGTCTAATGTTTTGGATCTGTCTGTCCGGTTCTGTTGACTTCTTTTGTTGTCGTAACTTTGACATTTCTGATCGGATTGACTTCAAGTTAGACAGAAGCTTTAACTCATCAATACCTTGGACGTATTCAATTTCAGATACATGCAGCTAATGAGGGGTTCCATTTATTTTGGGGAGGGGGTCATTTTCTGTTGTTGCCACTATGGGGGGGGGGGGGGGCTGAAAAGTTCATAGTGGTCAAATTTGACCAAATGTGGTTTATTTTTCAACCGCAGGGATCCAAGCACTGCAACACCGATGAAGAAGTGTGAGGACCGAAGGCGAGACTAAAATAAACCATATTTGGTCAAATCTGACCACTATGAACTTTTCAGGGTGGGGGTGTGAAACCAGGTGTGAAACCAGGTGAAGAGTCACAGGTAGAAATCAAAGAGGAAACTTAAAATGTGTTAAAACAAATTTATTTGCATAAAATATGTACAAATAAATGTCCACTTAAATAAAAAGCTAAACTAAAACCTAAGAATTAAAACTCTCTAAGAAACTAAAATAGGATAAAATTCTGTACTTCCTAAAACTAAGTCCAAAACTAAGCTAAAATTAAACTAAAACACTAGCTAAGAACTAAGCTAAAAAAGCTAAAAGTGGGCTAAAAAAAACAGTAAAAGTAAATGGTAAATGGCATTCACTTATATAGTGCTTTTATTCTCATCTCTTGATGACCAAAGCGCTTTACAGATCCTGCTATCCATCCATTCACACACTGATGGTGGCATGCTGCCTAACATGGCGCTTCCGGGCAGCACGGTGGTTCAGTGGTTAGCACTGTTGCCTTACAGCTAGAAGGTTCCTGGTTTGAATCCCCAGGCTGGCAGTGTCATAACCCGAGTGTCGGTTCTGGCCACACTCGGGTCTCATATCTTTTTGTTCCCTGGCTTTGGCAGCTGAGGGTTCCTTCCAGCTCCTCGGGCTCTTATTGTGAAGGCGCCCGGGGGAGCTCCCTGCTGTCAAAGTCAGCTGCTGCTCTGCTGTCATTAGCAGCAGCTGTGCCGCGTTGGGGTCATTAGCCGCCAGAGATATAAGCGGGTGCTAAATGTCCTCCAGCGCGGCAGTCTCTGTTATATCCTGTTATGTTCAGCCACGTTCCGTCGTGCTCCTGTTATTCTCAGGTATGTTCCTTTGAGACTTCACTCTCACTGTTGTCCGTCTGGCGCATCGGGTGTCCCCCGGCTCAGACATCACCCAGCCATTGTATGTGTTCTGTGAGTGTTCTGCCTTATCCTTAATAAATTACCACTGCAAACTCTCTGGTGACTGAGGCGTCTTGTGACGGTCCGTGAGGGCCGTTGTGACAGTAGACTGCCGCCTAACGCCCGGAGAGGAGGCGTTGCATCGAGACGCCATTCACCGTGTAGTTTGCAGTAGTGGACTGTGTGTTCCTACCTGTCTGGGTGCCGTGTTGAAGCATGCCATCGTGGAGGTCTCGTGCTCGGAGGCAGGACGCTGTTCTCGCTGACACCCTCGAGCGCGTGGACAGAGTCCTTGTCGCCGCCTCCCTCCTCGAATACAACAGCGAAGTGCCCTGGTACCTGGACCTAGCCGAGGAAATTCTGGATTCTCTCCCCCGCTTCACTAATCATCCAGAGGTAAGCGTGAGGAGAGATGACATCGCCGCCCAGCGTGAGATTCTCCGAGGGCTGGAGGGAAATCCTGGCAGGAAGCTGAAGCGGAGGAGACGTCGCCCCTCGCTTCGGGATCCCGCTCCTGCCTCTGTTCCGGCCCGGGAGTTCGCACCATCCGGAGGTCTTTTCCCATCGGGCATGTTGTCACTCGGGATTCCCCCAGAGAAGCTGCAGATGACAGCAGACAAGATCTGGGACCGGGTGGCAGCTGCTTGCTCCGCTGAGAATCCTCCAGCGTGTATGAAGCATGTGGTGGCGGCGGTTAGACTCGTGGAGAGGAATCCAGCGCTGCGTGAGTTTCCTGAGTTTGCTGACTTGCTTGCCGCCGTTTCTGCTCAGGAACGGCGATTTCCGGACCTCACCTTCGCCTCACCCCCTACAAGGAACCGTCATCACTCCGGCTTCCAACCTCGGCTAGAGCCCCGTCTGGATGCTGCTCCGGGTCGCCGCAAGGGCTCAACCCCCCACACAGCTGTCACTTCTGCGCCTCGTCAGAGGGGAATCCCCGCAGCCTCGTCTTCTCCCGGGCCCTCGCCCGCTGTCCCGTCAGCGCCCCATGCCCGACTGACCCCGGCTGTCGCCCCCTCCTCCTCGTCGCCTATCCTGGCTGCTGTGTGTCACGAGAGCTCCGTTTCGGCGAGCTTCATCCCGGATCCGCCTCGAGTGGCCTCATCTCGTCTTCCCAGAGGGCCCTCTGTTGCCATCCAGCGGGGAAAGGAAGGAATGACGTCCCCCACAGCGGAGACCATCTTACCCTTAGGGGAAAGGCGAGTGCATGATAATTTCTCTCCTCTTGACATTGTTGTGCCTTGTCTGACTCCTAGGGGTGAAGTTCGGGGTATGCAGCCCCCCGAGCTCCCTCCACCCGCTGTGGATGAAAGTATTAACCCTGCTTCCTCTGTGTCTCCCTCCGCTGAGCGGTCCTCGACGTCAGGCCAACGTCGCTGGATGAGGAGGGGGCCTGCGGTTCTGGAGAGCCTGGTTCCGGTTCCGCAGCCACGCCATGGGCGGAGGAGGAGAGCGGACTGCAGCATGGAGCCATCGCCGGTGAGGAAGCGTCCCCGGGGTTCCACGGAGGAGCGGTCCGGTCCAGCAGGGCGAGATTCTCCTGCCACCACGCCATGCGGGCCACCGGCGTGGACATCGGTGCCGGAGGACTCTTTGGCTGCACGCACCATCATGCCAGCTGCGGAGCCCGACGCAGCTGAGTGGGAGCCTGATGACGACCTCCTGACATCTGAGCCCGGATCTTCGCAGTCCTGGACGGCGTCACAACCCGAGCTCAGGCAAGTGCTCTACTTTGTCTTTCTTTTTCACCTCTTAGAGCATTTTTGCCTGTCTCAAGGGGAGATGAGCCGGGTGCAGCCGCCCGCTGCGTCCGAGCTTATCTCACCGGGTTCTGGCGCTGCCGGTGATCCTGATCCCGGGTTTTCTCTCTCTTTCGAGCCTTCTCCCAGGGTCGCCGGCGAGGGGCTGCTTTCGCCTGCTGTGCCAGAGGTTCCGGTTTCAGGGTTGGAGGTCGAGTTTGGTGCCACGCCGACCCAGTCGGGGTCCGTCGCGGGTTTCGTTCCGGAGGCCCAGTCGGGGTCCACCGTGGGTTTGGTTCCGGAGGCCCAATCGGGGTCCACCGTGGGTGCTGCACCAGCAGGTCCTAGGTTCGGTGAGGGAGCTGCAGATCCCCAGCCACCGGATGCTGGACAGGCTCGTTTTCTTCTTCACTCTCATCTCCATTGTCATCCTCCTCGTCTCCCTGGGGCCGTTGGGGTTCCGATTGCTTCGCCCGGTTCTCCCTCATCTCTCCCCTTTTCAGCGGAACCGCCGGCTACTTTGACTCAACGGTTCTGGTGGGCTAGCGATGCGGGTCGGCCGCCCGAAAGACTGTCTCGCCAATTTGGCTCTCTGGGTCGGCCTCCCGACATTTTGGACTCCCTGTGTGGCGACCTGGTCCGGCCGCCTGAGATTCTCTGCTTCCGAGCATGGGACCGGGGTAGGCCGCCCAAACTGTTCTTTCTCCCCCTGCCTGTTTTGTGGCCTCCTGTTGCCAGTCGGCCCCCCCGAACTTTCTGGGTCAGAACTACACTCCTCCCGGGGTTTCTGTGAGACTGTTGGGGGGGGGGGGGTTGATCTGTGATTTTTGTGGTTCACTCCTTTCTTGTTCCAATGTTTGGTGGTCCTTTCCCTCCACCTTATGTCAATTCGTTGTTTGCCCATATATATATATATATATATTGCCTGTGGTTTTGTTACCCACGTTTTAGGGATTATGTTTGTTTTTTTTTTTTCTCTATAGCCTTGTTGGTTGTTTCTCTCCCTCCTGCCAGCGCCCCATCCACCCACCCTAGGGGGGTGGGGGGGGGGCTTGGGTGGTACTCTGGCCGCTCAGAGCTCGGCCTTGAGGGGGAGGTACTGTCATAACCCGAGTGTCGGTTCTGGCCACACTCGGGTCTCATATCTTTTTGTTCCCTGGCTTTGGCAGCTGAGGGTTCCTTCCAGCTCCTCGGGCTCTTATTGTGAAGGCGCCCGGGGGAGCTCCCTGCTGTCAAAGTCAGCTGCTGCTCTGCTGTCATTAGCAGCAGCTGTGCCGCGTTGGGGTCATTAGCCGCCAGAGATATAAGCGGGTGCTAAATGTCCTCCAGCGCGGCAGTCTCTGTTATATCCTGTTATGTTCAGCCACGTTCCGTCGTGCTCCTGTTATTCTCAGGTATGTTCCTTTGAGACTTCACTCTCACTGTTGTCCGTCTGGCGCATCGGGTGTCCCCCGGCTCAGACATCACCCAGCCATTGTATGTGTTCTGTGAGTGTTCTGCCTTATCCTTAATAAATTACCACTGCAAACTCTCTGGTGACTGAGGCGTCTTGTGACGGTCCGTGAGGGCCGTTGTGACAGGCAGGGGTTGGAACCTTTCTGTGTGGAGTTTGCATGTTCTCCCTGTGCTGCGTGGGTTTACTCCAGGGGCTCCGGTTTCCTCCCACAATCCAAAGACATGCATGTTAGGTTAATTGGCTGTTCTAAATTGTCCCTAGATATGTCTCCTATAGGCCCTTAGAATAGAGGGTTAGTACTGGTGAAAGCACTTTGAGTGGTCTTTGTGACTAGAAAAGCGCTATATAAGTGTAGGTTAGTTAGACCCACCAGGAGCAATTGGGGTGAAGTGTCTTGCCCAGGGACACAACAGCAGCACATCTGGGGAGAGCGGGATTCGAACCGCCAACCATGTGGTTATTGGACGACCTGCTCTATCTCCTGAGCCACTGAGGAAGATCCACTCTTCAAGGCCGTACTCCATCTGCCACCATGACACCGACGTCCCCAGGAAACCTCTACAGGGGAAGACACTTGCCAGCAGTATGCTCAGATTTTTCATCATCATCATGAGGTTCTCCTGTCTGGGAACCAGAATATTTACAGACCAGGCAGAGCTCCTCACTCTGCCTCTTGCTGTCCAACTGCTCCACACAGACGTGTCCTCCCCCAAATGCCAGCGTCATGGTGGTCCTGAGCAGTAAAGCTTTGAGTGGTCTTTGTGACTAGAAAAGCACTATATAAGTGCAGGTTAGTTAGTTAGTTAGTAACTGCAACTTCTCCTCAGTCAGGCCCTCTTTTGTCTACACCATTTCATCTGCGACCAATGGCATCCTCTCATCCAGCAGGGCTCCCATCTGGCCAGCTCTCCTCAGGCAGGGCTCTCATCTGGACTGCCAGTGTAGCATAAAATAGAAATATTAATAAGTAATAAATATGATCAGGTATGAATTATTTAATTTATATTGATGTATTGGAATCTGAGCTCAAATCTCATTTCATATACATCAGAAAAGTTAATAACACTCGTAAGGGGCACCAGCTTCTATCTTTAAGAAGCAATTTAATCTTTAATTTCACTTTATACCTGTTTGATCACTCAATAAATTAATCAATAATCAGTCTCAAAAATTTTCCGTGAATTCGATACCTGGGCTTGAACAGACTCAGAATGAAATAATAATAATAATAATAATAATAATAATAATAATAATAATAATAATAATAATAATCATAAAATCAATCTTGTAAATGATAGATTAACAATATCAATATTTTCGGAACCAGGGTTAACTTGAGAAACCAATTTCTATCAGTTTGAGTTAACAGATTATGGAAACAACGCAAATTTATGGAGAAAGTTTACTAATTATATGAAAAAGTCCTAAATTAATCTTAAGAAAATAAAAATGGAATTTTAATGAAAAGAAGAGTTATGTTAAGGGCTTCTTAATTTGCATCTGATTAGATATACAAATTATTACCGAACCTCAAAATTTTTAATTCAGCAGATGAATTAAAGTTTTGCAGCTCACGTGATTCCTCGGTGATGATGGTTCTGTAGTCGTCCTCAGCCCAAGATTTCGTGGATGTTAGGGGAAATATCTGCCCGCAGATATTTCATGGTCCACAGTTCGACCTTTAAATTCAAGCGGTCGAAGGACTGGATCTTGGCCGTATGACCCACAGTTGAAACTGGGTTCTAAGCCAGATGGTGCCGATGCTTCTTCAGCGTGTGATGGACAGCTGCGTGTTGATTCCTCAGCTGCGTCTTTTCTTCCTGGTAGACAAGCAGCTGCAGAGGTCTTCGGGAATAATTAAGGATATCTAATCCGATCTCAAATTTAAAAAAAAACTTTCGGACTTTAGATAAAAAACAGTAGCTTCTGGTGGGTGCTTGGTCAAGAAAAATATTATAAAAAAATAAAGTCAAGATTAAAGTTTACATTAAAATTAAACAAACGGTGGTTTTACAGAAAGTTTAACAAAGAAAAAGTGATGAATAAAAATTGGAGTTTAACTCCGATTAAGAATTGAGCTCAAAGAAATAGGAATTCCTAGGTATTTAAGAGAAAAAGAAAAAGGCATTAGAATACAGTTGCATAAACAAATTACGAGTTATCTGCTCTGTGTTCAGAAAAGTGACACGTGGTCGAAGTCTTTGTTCAGACGGTCCTTTGTTCTTCCTTGCTGTGTGTAGACAATGGAGAAGATCAGAGAAAGGGGAGCCGGACAGAGGATCTGCAAAAGAGAGAGAGCAGCCAAAGAGATGACGAAAAGAGACTGAAGCAGGGGTCTCTCTGCTATTTAAGTTCCGCGGGCTTCCGGGATCTCAGCCAATGAGAGTCCTTCGTGGGAGGCACAATGAACTTTCCATCCAATGACAAACAGTCTATTGTTTGGAGCTCTTTGGGATGAAGAGTTGTCATGCAGAGATTGGCTGTTGGAGTCACATGTGATATCAAGGCAAAACTTTGATACATACTGGAAGTTAATATTTCCCTTTATGTATTAAACTAAGATAACTTTAGTGATTAGTATAAATTATAAGCAGTGCTTCTAAATCAACATGCAGGAGTAAACATTCATTTAAACATTAACATGCATATATATAAAATCACAGATTAATGCATTTCACACATATTATTGATTTTCCACATCAAAAACATCAGAGTCCATCTGCATTTTCATAGTTCTGAAAAGAATGAAGGTTTAGAATCGAGTTTGTAATAATGTACTTTAAAGTTCACTGGTTAAATCCAGCATGTCCAGAGTTTAAGGAAATTAGCTGAGTTGTGGGTCTGTGTAGGTTTTATGGGGGCAATAAAAGTGAAGCCGGACATTGGGGAAATTCCTTAGGCTGGTTTTAACAAAACAAAGGGGATTTCAGCTGTGGCCTGGGGGAAGAAAATCCATTTCTTTGTGTTATTCCTGGATGAAACAAAATGTCTTTAAGCAGAAGAATAATTGTTGCTGAGCCAAAGTGAGATGATGCTACAGTCCCCCCTCTGGTATCAATGGTGACGTTGATTCAGCGTTGATAGCAATCCTAGGCATCAAATCCCAATTTGGCGAGGCTTGATCCAAATGCTGAACTAAAGTTCTGATGTCGATAAGTCTTAAACTTGTAAACAGTACCTATTCCAAAGTGTAGGTCCTTAAATTTGGTTTTCTGAAAAACTTCTGGAAATTTCAAAAATAATTTTGGCGTGACCAAATATAAACATTGTATAATTGTCTAGGATATGCTAAAGTTCTGTATAAGCCTGTAAAGACTTAAAAATTCTGGATACAAAAAAAAATGAACTAGAAGTATGTGGGTTTTAACATACTTGATATAAATGTTTTGGGTTTGCTGAAAAAAAAATATCTAGTCAAAATTTCAAAAACTGTTTAAATGTGCATAAAATCTAAATAAAGTATAAAGGATTATTTGTATATACACAAGCATGTATCCAAAAATCTTAGTCAAAAGCAAAAAATAAAATTCTTTCATACTTGAGGTAGATTCAGACTAATCAATATTGAGGTGACTCAAGGAGGTTCAAATTGAATTTGTTTAGTTAGACTAAACCATGGTTCCACAGATGTCCAAATCATAGGGTGTTTGAGGCTTTTGTTCAGAAAAACTGAGTGGGCATAGGATGTCGTTATCATTCTTTGGATGGCAATGAGAAGTAAATTTGGATTTACTGCAAAAAGGATATGATGAGAGAGCATATTCATTGCTAAAGCGTTAACTGAAAAGCTAATGTTTCTAGCTACTTCTGAGAGTAACATATACGTTGGCTGTGTGTGAGCATTGTCAGCCTTTAACACAAAGAGCAAAGAGTTCAAGACCTTGTTGAGTTTGACTGAAGCTTCAGAGCAAGCATTCAAAACCAACACAGTGTCTTGTAAGATTTTGGTAACCATTTGTGGTTCGACAACCTGGCGTTTCGGTTTAGCGGTGTTGACCGAGTTAACAGTGGGCATGCTAAGGTTAACTACAGGCTCTAACGATGGGGCTGTTATCAAGAATCCACCCGAGGATCTTTGACCTTTCGTTTTGGCTTGGCCCAATTCTGACTGGGTAACAGTGGGTGTGATTGCTAGGCAGATGGCTAAACTGATAAACAGGAGGGCCATCATCTTGGTAAACAAAAGTGAGTGGGTTTGGATCTTAATCTTCTTGTTGATCTTTCTTTAGATACCTGGTTGGCAAATGAAAATTCCTCTTAGAGGTGGAATGATTTCTTTTAGATGGATGTACTTTATTGATCCCAAAACTGGGAAATTACAGAATAGAGCTTAAGAGATTAAACTCTAAACGTTGTGCTTGTTTTTCACCTTTGATGGGAGTTTTAAGATTATTAGCTCAAGCTAATGGTGTTGAATGTCTTGTGTATGCTATTTGGTAATAGTAAGTTGATTGAAGTTTATTAGATTTTACAGAGGTCTTTGAAATTTGTTTAAGGGCTAATTTGGTTTTAATATACCCTTTCCTTTCTGGAGGTTTTGATGCAGTTAACTAATTGGAGAAATTTGACTGAGTGTACCTGAGGCTAGTAGTTAGCTACCGTTATTTCTCCGACGTAGGTTTGATTTTAATCTTATTTATGGACTTACTTTGACAGTGTTGTACCCGACAAGTCCCATGGGGTTTTGGTAAAGGTTACTCTGATTTTGGTGAGCCCATTTGAAAATGAGGTCCTGGGTTTGGCACTTGAGTGGCCAAAGTTTGTTGTTGACAATGTGTGGATTCATCCACTCGGGCAGGAATTTAGGAGTGATTTTCCTTTCCTGTAAATTTATTTCAGGTGTTTGCGGTACAAATGTGGGGTGGAAGATCTTGTCCCCCCTTCGCAGTTTGTCATGCAAGAGTTTTTGATCGTTGTACGCTTTGTGTCGTTTGGCGAATCAGTCCGAATGGTTTTGACATACAGCCTTGGGAGCTTTGTATGTCGTTTTGACGCTTTTGTGTTCTGCAGCTGGAATGTTATAGGCATTGGCAGTCATCACCCCCCTCTGGTTTCGAGGAACTCTGAGCGGTGGCGATGATGGTTCGTCGGAAGCATGAACAGGAGTGCCATTGCATAGCTGCAGAGAAGATTGTGTCGCATGAAGTGGTTTCAGTTTTGGTATGGCATAGGGTTTAGATGTGGGTAGCGCATGTACCGTTTTATCCGACCGGTGTTTGACGGTTTCATGGATCATGTGTTTGCAAGGTTGGGTGACTGTGCGCCTTGCGTTTGCAAAAGTTGGGTTTGTTGTCGCAAAAATTTGAGGTTTCAGAGGGTCTAGAGAGCCGGTTGGTGTGGCTCTTGTGACCATGCAGGCCTCATGGGTGGGTGGGTGGGTTTCAAAATATGACACCACCATTGAATCATGGGTATCAAGGGTTTTAAGAGGGCCGTTTGGGGTTTTCTGCTCGGCCATTGAGTTTTCAAGATCATTTGAGTGTTTGGCTTGACCTTGTATTTGAAGGTGACTTTTGACTTCTCGTGGACAGTACTCACCTTGGTCTTGGCGGTCGCTTTCACTCGGTTGCAGTTGTTCCAACAGTGCTAGTTGTGTGAGACTTGGGGTGTCCAAAGTGTTCAGAACAAAGCACTGTGATTCATTTGTTCTTGTTGGGTCAAATGGGTGAGGGTGTTGCGTTTGAGCCCATAGTTTGAGGTTCTTGAAATCAATCAGTGGCTCAAAACGGTTCAGTAGGTCTTTGCCAGCAAGTAATGGAATGGCGTCAAGTTTGGACACGTAGACCGGATGTGTCAAGGTCATGGGTCCAATGGACATGTTTAGTAGTGATACGCCCAACAGGGTTGTTTTAGTGAGCGCATATGGTCGCACAGCTAATGAACAGGGTTCCAGTTTCAAATATTTGTTAGCGCGGTTAGCGGCTACACGTAGTTTGTCAAAAAGGGTGTGTGACATGAGCGTGATGTCAGCAGCGGTGTCTAAAACAGCGTCCTGACACACCATGTCTTCAAGGGTCAGTGGAAGGTAGAATTTCTGTGCCACCCCCCTTTCGTTTAAATCGCATAGGAATTGTGGAACCGGTGGTTCGACACAGAGTTGCGACATGTTAGAGGAGTGGTCTGTGACCTGTAGTTGGGCTGCCATAACAGCACTGGACTGTGTTGAGTCCTTTGGTCCTTCCTCATTTGCATGAGGGATTTTCTTCTTGCGTTTCCTTCGTTTGGAACGCTTGTTTTGAGTTGGCACAGCTGATATAGCTAGAATGTTAGCAGTTTTATTCTCTTTGTAGCTTTGAATCTCTGCTAGGAGGTGTTGGACAATTTCAATATCTTCTCTACTGAATGTAGGAGTTTCTTCTTCCTTCCAGGGTTTGTGATAGGTCTCTTATTCTGAGCTTCTGTGATGGGATGGAGACCATTTGTCGCGGTTACGCGTGTCTTCGTATCGGTATCTGTCATCATGGTAGTCTGTATCGCGTTCTCGTGACCTATCCCGTGGATATGGTCTACGACGGTAGTCGGGTTTTCGCAAAGTTGGTCCAAAGTGGTATCCAGAGGACCTAGTGTGGTTTGGACCTTGATGAGGTCGCTTGGGAAAATGCTTCGGCTGTTGATGTACTCGCGGTGTAAGAGGTGGAGAAGAGCGAGGAGCTCCTTCCAACTCCAAGGTGTTAGATGCATTGCTAATAGCTAGCACTGTGGCAGGCTCAGCGTGCTTGTTGCGACTTTGTTGCCGTTTTTGGAACGCATAGTGTGCAAACTCTCTCAGCTGACTTATTGAGTTTGACCTTGGGTTAGCTGTGACTCCCAGGTAATGACTCACAGTGGGATGGAGGTTTTGGATGAAGAGGGTCTTGAAATTGTGATCTTCTTCCATCCCTGGTGTATTTTGAGATCCAAAATATGCAAGTAGGAGTCTCTGGTAGTAGGCTTGTGTCGGCTCTGAGCGTCCTTGCTTCACGGCTAGGGCTGCGGTTAGCCCTGCCTGTAGGCAGTCGTCGGAGAACTCCTTTTCGATGGCTTCGCGGAGCAGAGTGTAATCTGCTTTGATGTTTGTCGGCTGTCTTTCTATGAATTTTGATACTGACCTGTTAGATGTTAGTTTAATCAGATAGACGCGATCGTCTGTCGTAGCATCAGGATACTTGCGCAGGTAGTAATCAATGTCCTGTAAATAGACTTTGGCATCAGGTGAACCCGTAGGTCCTGGATCAAATTTGGTGATATTTTGCGCGATCTTGTCAAGGTCGCGGTCTGAAGGGGCACACACACGCTGTCCATGCGGTCGTCCGTGTTCGAAGCGGGAATCGGGCGAGGCAGTGCGGTGGATGTCCCGGTGTTCATGTCTTTCCTTTAGGAGCAGTCGACATTCCTTGTAGTCCTTCTTCACATTTTCCAGTTGACCTTCAACTCTTCTGAGTTCCTTCTTTGTGTCTTGAAGGGCATCTTCAAGTTCATTGTTGTCCTGGTGAAGCACGTCATTGTTATCAATCAACCGTTTATTTTCTGACTCTGCACGGTCCAAATCTTGTAACGCTTCATCCAGTTGATTTTGAGTTTTGTCATTCTCCTCTTGAGATTGTTCCAAATTTCCTTTCAGTGTCTCGTTCTCTTCTTGGAGAGATAGGATCATTGTTTGTTGATTTGCTAGTTCGTTCTCGGCTACCTTTAATCTTGCGACTAATGTTAGCGCAAACTTACCTAACACACTGGTGAGGTCCTTGCCTTCTGGTGGTTTTTCAGTGTGTTCATTCAAAAGTTCTTCAGTGAGTTGCTCCAATTCTTCAGGCTGTGTTTCCTTGACCCGTGCTGTGAAGCTAGAAATTAAATTAGAAGTCCATGCTTCCAATGTTGTTTGAAGGTCATCCAGTTTGTTAAATTGGTTGGTTGTCTGTTGACTCATCATGTTTGACCGTTGTTATTTAGCTTTTTAAAAAAAATTCAACTTGTTGATTATTCTTAAATTTGTTCAACAAGGTTTAACCATGAGTGTTTTATTTTACAACCGTGATAGTTGAAAGTTCCTTTAGAATTTGTTTCAACTTGTAGGCTTGCAGGATGAGAAATAGAATTTTGAAATTATTTAGAAATGTAGAAATGCTTCAATTAATTCGTTCGTTGAAACTGTATTGATAAATAAAGTTGAATTGAAATTGGATTGAATTTGTTTCACAAAACAAAACAGGAATTTCAGTTGTATGGATTGACTTCTTTCCTTTGATCTTCAAGTCTAGTATTGGAATTTGTCATCAATAACTAGCTTTGGGATTTTGCAGAATGTCACTTTGAAAGTGAGGATTTTATTTACAAAAGAAATACAAAACAAAAGAGGATAAATGCTTTAAATATTTAAGATTATAAGTTTCCACTTTCTTTTAAAGTTAGGGCTTTCCTTTGGTTTTATTTGTTAAAGCCTATTTTCATTTGAAGCATTAAATGTTTAAAATATTTACAAATTAGAAACAAGTGAATTGAGTATTTGATATCCAAGGATTTCTTAGGATTGAAGCCAATAGTGATCTGTCTTAATTGTTATCTATAAATTTCTTATTTACAGAATAATCAAAGGTTGCACCTTTTTGACTTTTCTTAAATCCTGGGAAAAATTTGAAAATTATGCCAGTTAGTTAAATGTTTTTCTTTTCCTGTAGAGAAAACATGAATCAGAAATGACACAATGAGTTTAAATAACACCTAGAGCTTCGCTTAAGTGTTAATTGCTTGATGTGGTTTCCTAAATTTGAGAAAGAGGAAAAATTATAAATATTCAATAAGTCTGTAAATTTGTTAAAATGCACAGGATTAATCCTACTTTAATGCTACTCTTGAGTAAACATCAGCATTAGAATCCTTAAAGGTGAACTGAACTCAACAGCATTGAACGGCACTGGGTGATAGTACATACAATTATAAAGATAATTTATCATTGGCACCCCCTCCACAAATCCCGGAATCTTGGAGAAAATCGCGATTTAGAATTTCCCGCCCTGAAAAATCAGACAAATCCGCCGAAGCGCAGCCGGAGTTCCGCGTGACGTCACGAGTGTGACCCAGTCCTCATGTTTACCATTGCGAGCACGTCGACACTGGTTGTTTTTGGTGCATTTTGTCGTGATAGTCGACTACAAAACACTTCCAACACCTGGGAAGATCTGTTCAGTGGCCAAGGAAAGCTGTCATGGTGACGAAAGAAAAGAAAGGGGGAGGAAAAGCGACCGGGAAGCGATGCGTTTCTAGATATACAGTGATCCATCACTTATCGCGTTTAATGGGGACCAGAACCGACCGCGAAAAGTGAAAAACCGCGAAGTAGCGTCACCCCGCCCCCCAAGGGCGTCACAAGCACTATTTTGCACAAAAAGGCACAAGAGAACAGCGAAAAGTGCCACTAAGCAACACGAGCGATAAAGAAGGCGCTCTGCAGGAAGAGAAGCTGGGTAAAACGTCTCGGCCAATCAGCTTGCGAGGTGAAACGTCTCGGCCAATCAGCTTGCAAGATTCCCAAGCGGTGAAGAGGTGGGCGGAGAGGAGTGGAGCGGTGGTCAGAGAGGTAGATTTTGAGCTGTGCGGGCTCTCCGTGTTGATACCTGATGTTCTAATGAGAAGGCAGGGAGACTACATTAGAACATCAGGTATCAACACGGAGAGCCCGCTCTCCCCGGCTCCCCAGCCCGCTCGGGAATCTCGCAAGCTGATTGGCCGAGACGTTTTACCTCGCAAGCTGATTGGCGGAGACGTTTTACCCAGCTTCACTCCCTGCCGAGCGCCTATACCCAGCGAAGGAAGACTGCATTAAACGCGATAAGTGAGGGATAACTGTAATAAGTTGGAAAAATGCTGATGTTTTTTTTCCCTTTCTTTTTATTGTTAATTTTCCTTATCCTGACACCCCAAACATGCCAAAGTAAAGACTCACCATTCTGTATTCAATAAGCGACTCTCCTCCCCATCACTGCTGCGGTCTGAGTCGGTGCTGGAATCCCCCGAAAATTCTGGCTCTAATCTGTACGGTTCGATGCCTCCCTCGCTCTCTTCCTGTTCACTTGACACTCCTGCATCCTCCTCTGTCTTGTCACCGATCCTGAATGCCTCTTCACTCTGAAAACTCTGGTGTTCTTGACTGCTGGAACTGCTATCATCTGCCATTGTTGTTTTGATAAGGATCACACTCGTGACGTCACGCAGCGTCGTCTGCACTACTTCCGATTTGTTTGGCACTGCCAGCCAGAGGCAAAAGTTTATCGGCTTATAGCTTGGCCATCGCACGGCCTAAAAATTTCTTTTATGTGTTGAAAAATACAATAGGTAATAAGGAATTAATCTGCTATTCTACTTTTTTGGCAAAAAGGTGAGTTCAGTTCACCTTTAAGCTAAAACTGGGTTTCTGTGGGAAGGGAATCACACCATATCACATTTAAAAACAGCAAAATAAGCACACATGTAGCTTCAAAGTTTGCAACTTTTTGCTTAAAAGTGTGTAAATATGTTTGCTTTTAGCTTAAAAGATCATAATATGTGGTTATATAAGTGATTAAATACAATAGGGGTGTTTATAAATGTTCCTGCTATAGGTATCTATGCAATGAGTGGGATTTCACCACTGAAAAAAAACTTTCAGAAGCCAACAGGTCCTTTTCCTTTTATTCTTGGCATAAAAGTTGTGTTAAGTTTAGTTTATTCCGAATAATATGAATTGCTCTGAAGTTACTTTGAAGACTTAATTTGGTTATAAATCGTCTTTAAAGATTAGAAGTTTAAATAAAAATTGCAGTCCCTATATTTCACCACAAGATGGAGGCAGTTTTTGTCTGCACTTCCAGAAGAGGAAACCCAATGACGTCACAAGGAGTCAAGGATCTCTACTCAAAATGGCGGCTACAGGGAACTCTACCTAGACTTAAAGATGGTGTCGCTGAGCCGATCTACACATGCGCAGTTTTTTTTTTTATGCACAGCTTGACGGTCGCGTGCGTGACTGAGCGTGCACGTGCCACATGGATGCAGCTCAAGCTTCAGTCCATAAAACCACGCCTTGCTTTCCAAAGGCGGGAAAACTTTGGTCTCCCTAAACTTTATTCAACAAGTTTATACAATGGTTAATTCAATTAAATCCCCCAAGGGTTTGCTTCGCCTGCGGGGTGTTGAAATAACGGGGAAAACAAATAGGATTTCTTCGCTATTTTGTTCCCAGGCCTATTTTAATTATTCAGCGTGTAGTCACGCTTAAGCATGCATTGAAAAAACTAAACTGACTAGGGTGCAGTGGGGTCTCTTCACCCCCACCTTCTCTTGGTCAGCAGACCCACACACACACACACACACACACACACACACACACACAGCAGTAATCAGGGGGGCGAATTCACCCCCTCCCCCTCGTGACACAGAGACAGAGACAATAGACTGGCTGCAGACAATGAAGCACCTTTGTGAGTTAAAATTGACCAAAATCCCACACAGCTTATGTATTAATTTCTTTCTGAGTCTGTCAAGTTCAACCAGGTCTTCACGCGGGGTACCAAAATCTGTAGCATAAAATAGAAATATTAATAAGTAATAAATATGATCAGGTATGAATTATTTAATTTATATTGATGTATTGGAATCTGAGCTCAAATCTCATTTCATATACATCAGAAAAGTTAATAACACTCGTAAGGGGCACCAGCTTCTATCTTTAAGAAGCAATTTAATCTTTAATTTCACTTTATACCTGTTTGATCACTCAATAAATTAATCAATAATCAGTCTCAAAAATTTTCCGTGAATTCGATACCTGGGCTTGAACAGACTCAGAATGAAATAAATTCCCAACAACTTCTCTCATTTTTAAATATTTATTAAATGAAATGATTAACAGACATTGCAGTAATTTCATTAATCATAAAATCAATCTTGTAAATGATAGATTAACAATATCAATATTTTCGGAACCAGGGTTAACTTGAGAAACCAATTTCTATCAGTTTGAGTTAACAGATTATGGAAACAACGCAAATTTATGGAGAAAGTTTACTAATTATATGAAAAAGTCCTAAATTAATCTTAAGAAAATAAAAACAGAATTTTAATGAAAAGAAGAGTTATGTTAAGGGCTTCTTAATTTGCATCTGATTAGATATACAAATTATTACCGAACCTCAAAATTTTTAATTCAGCAGATGAATTAAAGTTTTGCAGCTCACGTGATTCCTCGGTGATGATGGTTCTGTAGTCGTCCTCAGCCCAAGATTTCGTGGATGTTAGGGGAAATATCTGCCCGCAGATATTTCAGGGTCCACAGTTCGACCTTTAAATTCAAGCAGTTGAAGGACTGGATCTTGGCCGTATGACCCACAGTTGAAACTGGGTTCTAAGCCAGATGGTGCCGATGCTTCTTCAGCGTGTGATGGACAGCTGCGCGTTGATTCCTCAGCTGCGTCTTTTCTTCCTGGTAGACAAGCAGCTGCAGAGGTCTTCGGGAATAATTAAGGATATCTAATCCGATCTCAAATTAAAAAAAAAACTTTCGGACTTTAGATAAAAAACAGTAGCTTCTGGTGGGTGCTTGGTCAAGAAAAATATTGTAAAAAAATAAAGTCAAGATTAAAGTTTACATTAAAATTAAACAAACGGTGGTTTTACAGAAAGTTTAACAAAGAAAAAGTGATGAATAAAAATTGGAGTTTAACTCCGATTAAGAATTGAGCTCAAAGAAATAGGAATTCCTAGGTATTTAAGAGAAAAAGAAAAAGACATTAGAATACAGTTGCATAAACAAATTACGAGTTATCTGCTCTGTGTTCAGAAAAGCGACACGTGGTTGAAGTCTTTGTTCAGACGGTCCTTTGTTCTTCCTTGCTGTGTGTAGACAATGGAGAAGATCAGAGAAAGGGGAGCCGGACAGAGGATCTGCAAAAGAGAGAGAGCAGCCGAAAAGAGATGACGAAAAGAGACTGAAGCAGGGGTCTCTCTGCTATTTAAGTTCCGCGGGCTTCCGGGATCTCAGCCAATGAGAGTCCTTTGTGGGAGGCACAATGAACTTTCCATCCAATGACAAACAGTCTATTGTTTGGAGCTCTTTGGGATGAAGAGTTGTCATGCAGAGATTGGCTGTTGGAGTCACATGTGATATCAAGGCAAAACTTTGATACATACTGGAAGTTAATATTTCCCTTTATGTATTAAACTAAGATAACTTTAGTGATTAGTATAAATTATAAGCAGTGCTTCTAAATCAACATGCAGGAGTAAACATTCATTTAAACATTAACATGCATATATATAAAATCACAGATTAATGCATTTCACACATATTATTGATTTTCCACATCAAAAACATCAGAGTCCATCTGCATTTTCATAGTTCTGAAAAGAATGAAGGTTTAGAATCGAGTTTGTAATAATGTACTTTAAAGTTCACTGGTTAAATCCAGCATGTCCAGAGTTTAAGGAAATTAGCTGAGTTGTGGGTCTGTGTAGGTTTTATGGGGGCAATAAAAGTGAAGCCGGACATTGGGGAAATTCCTTAGGCTGGTTTTAACAAAACAAAGGGGATTTCAGCTGTGGCCTGGGGGAAGAAAATCCATTTCTTTGTGTTATTCCTGGATGAAACAAAATGTCTTTAAGCAGAAGAATAATTGTTGCTGAGCCAAAGTGAGATGATGCTACAGCCAGAGCACCTTTTTAGTCTGCAGTCACAGGTGCTGCACATCCCCAATCAACACAGGTGTTGAGGATCACCAGTTAGTGGAGGCACAGGGTGGAAGTAGACAAGATTTCCTATTAAAAGCACACTGGTTAAAATATAAAAAAACTACAAAACATGCAAAGTTATAAAACATGCAGCATAAACCTAAAACTACCCCCCCCCAAAAAAAAGCACAATAAAATACTTCCACCCCATGACATATACAGGGAAGTTCCCTTGAGAGGCAACCTCTCTTTTTCAATGACGCCCTGTTCACATTCACACCTGGAAACTGCCCAGTACAGCCACAAACTGACCTGTGGCCACTGAGCAGCTCCACTGGAACAGTTGAGGTTCAGGGCCTTGCTCAAGGGCACACAGTGGGGTTTGCGGAGGGTGAGGCTACATTATCTGTCCCACCCAGATCTGATCCTGCTGGGCCCAAGATTGAAGCGGTGCTGTACAGCCTTTCTTTTCAAGTGAACATCACTGGTGAGTCTATATGCGTATTTGTAACATCAAGCAGAAGGTAAGGGAGACTCAGGCGGCCAGCGGGGAAGGCTCTACATACTCATGCAGTTCATTGGGTACATCAAGCACGGTACACGTGTCATCCTGGGGTCAATTGGACAAGCCATCATCTCTGTCTGGCCTTCTGGTGGGGTTCCCTGAGTGTGGCTGTTCGGGAGTACGTCTGAGCCTGTGAATTTTGTTCCACTGCCAAAGCCTACACTTCAGCTCCTTCTGGTCTCCTTCATCCGTTGCCCATCCAAAGTCATCCATGGTCCCACATTGCAGTTGACTTTGTCACTGGTCTACCTCCTTCCCAGTGCAACACTGTTGTACTCACCATCACTGACTCCTTCCTAAAGGTCGTCCACTTTGTGGCTTTCCTCAAACTTCTGACGAGACCACCAGTATCCTGGTGGACCAGGTCTTCCATCTCCATAGTTTGCCATATTGTGTCAGATCGGGGTTCACAATTCACTTCCCAGGTGTGTGATCAGGGCCTGCAATACCTGGTTGATTGGGAGGGGTATGGTCCAGAAGAAAGTTTGTGGGTCCACCAGTCATTCATGATGGCACCTGAGCTGGTTCGGGACTTCCATCGATGTCACCCTGAGAAGACTGGAGGACCTATACTCATGCTAGTAGATAGATGGATGGATGGATAGATGGATACTGTAGTGTAAAGACTACAATACTCAGAATGAGCAGCGGGGCTCCGTTGTGATTATGGCGCCACTTCCTTGTTGTTATTGAAGCTGCAGGTCACTGTTGTATATGTTCTCCCAGCGACCAGATAAAGAATATAAAATGACATCCAGCCTCCTGCCTATTTTTATTATCACCGTGTTTTACCAGAGACAAGGCACAACACATTATGGTGTCAGAAGTTTGGAGTTCAACGTGAGTTCTGGAGAGGATTTTTTGTGAACATGACGCATTCCATGCTTTTCTCCTCATGTGTTACGGACAAGAAACGTCAGGATAACAAGTGAGAGAGCGATACAAGACAGACTTTGCTATTGTTCTGAATCGTGTTTGGGATTCACAGTAACAATGGAGTCATTCATGCCACCACCACCGTTTTCTTTGAATGGGAATTTGGCTGAGAATTGGCGCAAATGGGAACAAAGGCTACGGCTATATTTAGCAGCTAGCGGGCTAAGTGACAATTCAGAGTCACAGCAAATAGCTGTCCTGCTGCATTGTATCAGTGAAGAAGCACTGGAGATCTACAATACACTTGACATTCAACATGCTGATCCAGGGGACAAGAGATTGTCAGAAGTTGTGAAAGTTTTTGAAGCCTCCTGTGCGCCAAGGAGGAACACTGTGTTTGAAAGACATCAGTTCTGGGCCCATCACTTTGAGGAAGGGGCAGGTATAGACAAATTTGTGACCGAGTTGGGACACAGAGCACAGAATTGTGAGTTTAAAGAAAATGAAGCGCTAATGAGAAGGGACAAAACTGTGTTCAGTGTGACGGATGGAAGATATGTGAAAAGCTACTGGCCACTACAGATCTGGACCTCATAAAGGCAATTGTCATCTGTCATGCAAAAGAGGCCACATCTGCACAAGCAAAAGTCATGTCAAGTAGCACGAGCACTGCACACGTGCACGCCATGGAGAGACATGCCCACAAAGCAAAGCCCATCCAGCCGAACAGAACACAAGCCAAGCAGCCCCCACGTCCAAATGACGAACAGGTGAAGAACTGTGGAAAATGTGGAAAATCACATAA
>CM035836.1:40790037-40828479 GCA_020510985.1 Pholidichthys leucotaenia
TAAATGATTCTTTATTATTTATTTATGCATACATTAGCTACAGACATTTACAGTAAATTACCTTTTCATCAAGTGCATCAAGGACATCCTCCATTTTCTGGCCAAAAGCCCCCTTCCTCGCCCGGTACAGTCTCAGCAGGGGAGGCACATAAATGTCAAGGGATCCTCTGAAAGACTCCAGGAGATCTTTGCTTGTGATCCAACAGAATTCTTGAGAAATCTGAAATGATGTATTTTTTTGTAGCCACAACGTTAAAAGTAAAGACAATTGAAATGTAGCAGTCTTGTTCAAAATCTATGCCATATTATTTGCCTATAATAAAACAAACAGCAAAATCTATAGAACCGATCTACCAAATCACATCATCAAGCACATCCACATTTCAATGTTTTCCTGCGTGTTCTTATGCATCTATATTTTGTGTGCCATTTCCAGTGATATAATATACAGCTGATAAGAATAAATCACTCCTACTTATTTGTAGTCAATAAAATTAACATGTGAAACACATAACAACAATCTCAGCCTTACCTGCTCACATGAAAACAGCGCTGGCCACCTCTCCTGGACCTCTGATACCATGGGCTGTCCCTCAACGATCTCTTTGCGTCTAAGGGAAAATGTCAGCTCCATCTTGTGCTGTATCAGCGTTTGGTCCCTTTTTTTCTTCTTCATTTCTTCAACTAGGTGAAACCTTTCCTCTTCAAGAGTAAAATCACTGTGGTGTTGAGGATAATCTGGGACATGATTAATCTCCCAACGTCTGGGCTTTTTCAGGGTGAATGGACTATTGTCCTCAGTGCCCCTTTTCTTTTACTGTTTACATCCACCTCATTGCAGCCTGCACGGCGCAGCTTAGATCTGAAGTTTCCGAGCTTGTACTTGATGCTTGTTTTCCATCCCTCATAGCCTGTGATGCTACCTGGTTCCTTTAAGCATGGGTGCTTGAGAACCAGTGAAGAGGCAACAGATTCCAGTTCATCTTTCTCAGGGTAGCTTTTGATTTCAAAAATAGCCTGTGCAATTTTATCCAGAATTTCCATTTTAATTTCTCTGGTGACATCAAGGCCCTTCTTTGACTTCTCGTAAGTCTCGTTGCCCTTTCGCAACTGTAGTTCCACATCATATGATAACTTAGGGATAGGGAAAGGAGAGGGCCACTGTGTGACATGCCTTAAATTGGTCTGGATTGAATCAGTCCAGCTGGACCTGATATCACCAGAGTGGACACTGGCTGTATCGAGGGAGGACACTGAACCAATAAGATAAGATAAGATAAGATAAGATAAGCCTTTATTAGTCCCACAATGGGGAAATTCCAGGATTGCAACAGCACAGGGATAGCAACACTCAGAGCAACAATCAGAAGGCAAGAAAAAACAACATCTAGTAAACATATGTCCATATTACTATAAATGTATATATATAGACACACAGTGCAGAGCATTATGGCTGGTGAATGTGCAGCAGAAAGTCTAAGTTCTCTCTCCGCGGATGCAGCGGGCCAGCTGGAAGTCTTTGGGCATGATGGTGACCCCCTTAGCGAAGAAGAGACCACCAGGTGGGTCTCGCTGGTCTCCTGCAGAGCCATGACGGCGAAACTCAGGAAACGCAGGACGGTCTTGAAGTCCTGAGCGATCTCCCTCACCAGGCGCTGGACGGGCAGCTTACGGATGAGCAGCTCCGTGGATTTCTGGTAGCGACGGATCTCTCTCAGAGCCACGGACCTGTGACGGCGAGGCCTCTTCACTCTGCCGGTGGCCAGAGCGCCTCTCCGAGCAGCCCTGGTGGCTAGCTGTCTCATGGGGGGCTTCTTCCTCCAGTAGATTTTACGGGCGGTCTGCTTGGTTCTTGCCATCGCTCTTTATTATTCTGTCTTATATTTCTTTCACGCCGCCTAAACTCCAGCCCGGCACCCGCTTCGTTTTCGCTACAGCTCCCGGTATGTCGAGTTTCCCATTAGCACCGGGCGGCGGCCAAGTGCTAGCTAGCACTAGCTCCTCCCCGCAGTAACGTCTCCCGCTGCAAACCGTGGCTCCGTCCGCCGACCCGGGAGACCCCCGGGGCGATCCGTGCGTCCGTGATATATATACAGAGTGAAAGGTGTAGAAAGAAGAAGGAAGATAAAAAAAAAGGCTGTTGCAACAGGCAGCCCACTCGTGTGGCGCCGCCGGTCCGGCAGAGCCGGAACCGGAAATAATACACTGGTTAAGAGAAGAAGAATCACTGTCCCAAACAATATGCAGAACTGCATGCTCAGCTGGTAGTTCAGACATTGTTGTCAAATTGCATAGTGCATTTCCAAAGTCTGGATCTTCAAACTGCACTAAAAAAATCACCTTGAAGTTCAAGCCTTTCTTTAATGACATCACCGAGCTGGTCCACAGATTCTGGTACTTCAGAAAGCTTGAGTCGCCGGGCTTCTTTTGGAGAGATAACCACACGAAGTAACAAGGCCTGAAAAGTGACGAGAGAAACTAGTGAAACCCAAGTTGAAAGTGTCTGATAATCTGATACATCACAGATGTTTTCCCAGATTTACTTATAACTGATTATCTTATCATTTCATCTCAAAATATTAGAAGTGTCAGTCCAGGGTTGTGTAATCAAACTTTACTGTAAGGATGAAGAGCCACAGATATAAATAGGACATGAACAAAAGGAAAACATTTTGTCACACTACATACCATATCCTGAGATGCTTCACTGAAGAATGAACATCCTTGTGGTTACCATTAACTTTCTGGCAACTGTGTAGGCTGCAAGAGGGTGATAATCTGTCAGCAACTCTTGTTCCAGCAGTATGAGTTCAACACAGTGGCCTTCAACAAGCTCGTATGATCTGAAATGATCGATGTACCAAGAGGTAAGTCTTTTACATATGAGTGTCACTTGCTCAGCATCAACAAGAAGGGTCACAATCTGGTGGAATTCTGGGAGGCCACTGCACTGCCCAGCAGATACAATCATGCCCTCAGCATACCGAGTTCCATGCAGGTGAACTGATTTAGACAAAGAAACACTGTCAAGATGTGGGTACTTCTTCTGAATTTCACACTGAAGTGAAGTTTCCAGTTCTGAAACCCTGACCACTTTTACAGACTCAACATACAGTTGTGGTGTGAAAACTTTCTGGCTGTCCAAATGCAATGCCATCATTTGCTGATGTTTTGAGGAAAGAGTGAGCAGAACGTTTTTCCAGTTATGGGCGTCATGAATCACTTTTTTAAAGAAGCTATGCTTAGCTTCGAATCTCATTGTCCATAATTCCATCAACGGCCCATAACAGCGGATGAGGTCCGGGTAGTGGTCAATGAAATGGTGTTTCGGCTTTAATTTGAATTCTGGAAAGGTGTGGACAAGCAACTTGCGATGATCACGTAGTTTAGATGAAAAGTAAAACAGTGCTTCCTCCGAGAGCTTGTTTGACACCGCGATGTCAACAATTTCCTTAAGGTCCATTAAAATCTCCCATGCAGGCTCCTGCTCAGGTATCTTATTTCCAATTATGAAAGGAAGTAAGCGCAGTAGTGTCCAGTTTTCATGTCCATTACCACCAATCGTTCCTTTTTCAAAGCTCGCTTTTGGGATTTTTTGTGGTTTGTTTGTTTTGTCTGAAAACTTGTAAGGGAATGATTTTATGCAGTCATTCAATACATCAAATGTAATGTAACCTTTGGAGATGAGATGTTTCAAACACAAGGACAGTTCCACAGGGACAACCCCCTCAAAAAGGTCATGCAAAACATCTGGAGGAAATGCAGTGATTGGATGAAAGAAAAGTAAATTTTTTCTCGGCACACAGTCATTTTTTTACCCCACAAATACTTTGAAGATGATCATTCTGCATAAGCTCTTCCACAACAGTGTTATGGTGACCAATATCCCTCAATGGAAAATTGCTTAATTCAGCAGCTGCAATTTGGTCCCGGCTTATCAAACAAAAACGACAAAATTTTTCAACATTAAAGCTTTCTTGAAAGCCTGCGAGGCTGTGGGCCGCAAGGTTATCTGCACACACACAAAATATAGCCTCCTTGACAAACTGACCCACAACTTCAACAAAAATTCCGTGTTCTTCTAGGAACCTTATGTCATTAATAAGTGGTTCAAGAAACTTTTCATAGCCATATCGTTTGACATCCTCACTTTTTCCTAAGACAGCAAGTTGAATTGAAGTGAGACTTGATCTGAGTTTGGCTGGCAAATTCAGAAGAACCCAATATACTGCAGTTATCTTATGAATTTTTCTGGAGGTGCCCAGCGGGTTACATATCTCGAACTCATCAATATACAATGCCAAACTGAAAGAAAGGTCTTGCTGTCCAAATAGCCTATTTTCTTTGTAATATTTTCCGTCTTGATGAGACTGAAAATGTCCAGGTAAAGTTTGCTGATCAAAGACAATTTGGTTGACAAAATCAGCACACCTTAACAAAGACTCAAGTACCTTAGTGATGGGTACATAAACATAAGCTTCTTTATGGGTTGTGCTATAAAGATATTCAGTGGGTTCAATAATATTAAAGTGGTTCTTGAAATATAAGTTTCTTCTATGATCTGTTGACAAGGAACCTTTAGCTGATGTTGTTGAGACAAGAGGGTTAGTCTCAACTATTGCTCTATAAATTTCTTCCAAAACAGAATCACTTGTCTCAATGTTATGCTTTGCAAGGATATCTTTGACACTGTTAAGAGTCTGAATGCTAGAAAAAGACAGCAAGTTATGCAGATCTTCTACAATCTTTTGTGTTGAATCTCTAGAAACATGTAACACTGTCTGCATAGACAGAAAGAGACAGGCCAGTTTGTGCTGCAGTGTCTCAGGATCTACAGCTTCTGAAATCTCTTCAAGGTCATCTGGTCTGGAGCTCTGAAGATGAGATGATGATGATGTCCCTGCTTCACCATCGGATAGTGCTTCAGAATTTAATCCATATTCAATATCAGCTCTCACTCTAGTTCGAAAATCTTTGAGTGTACAATTTTTATGGTTTCGACTTCGATGAGAACTAAGGGATGAGCGTATATTTGTTTCAAATGTACAATTAAGAAAGGGACATTTTACAGTTTCACGATTTTTTAAATGCTGTCCAAGATGGTTAAGAAAAGTTTGAGAACTGCAGACTTCTTTGTAATCACACAATTCACACTGAAAGGTTGAATTCTCATGAATTCTCACAGTCTTGTGACACCTCAGTGCACCAGGTGTTTTGAATACACAAACACAGTCTATATGAACACAAGGCCAGGAAGCACCTTTTCCGTGATGAAGACGGCAATGTTTCAGGAGAACTTCTTGACTGGAGCTTTTGAACTTGCAAAATTTGCACTGCATATGATAAACTCCTGAAACACAAAGGTCATGTAACATTCAGTTTTGTTGTAGACCCATTCATTTGCGAAATAACAAAAGACAATTGATATTACAATTTCACAGTGTTAGCAACATGATATATGATATTTATAGAATATGATATGATATCCTGAGGCATTGACAACACCATGCTCCTGTACATGATAAGGTATGATACAGGGGGAAGTCCTGGCTTAATCACAAAGTGAAATAAATATGCAGTAATTTTAATTTAGCAAATGATAGCAAAAGAAATAGAACATAGTTTTGTGTATTACAGAAATACATTCTGACCACCAGACCACCCAGAAAGGAACGCATCAGAAGAAAACTGACTAATTTTGTAATTTGGCTCAACAAATTACAGACTTTATTTATCCCTTATTCATTCCTTATCCTATGCTGCCATCTTCTGACGAAAAATGTACATACAGGACAGGACGATGTGGAGCGTCCCTTCCCTCTCTTCTGACCCTGGATTTACACCGGACGTGGCCGCGCCGCGTTACGGCAGCGCCACGGTTTTGTTCCGTCAGCATAAACAGTGAATGGCTATTTCCACTAAGTACAAGTTACGGTGTTACGCTTGTAGTTAGTGGACCCAGCCATTCACTGTTCATGCTCAGCTTCGAGATGCTCCGCTTCTGAGACGCTGCTGGTGTAAATTGACGTCGCGTGTATGACGGAACAAAACCGTAGCGCTGCCGTCCGGTGTAAATCCGAGGTGAGGGTCAAGGCAAGGCTAGTCAAGACATGTAAGCTAGGCTAAAACAAGGCTAGCCTCTTCTGCCTGCTAACAAACTACAACGAAATTGCCCTCATCTTTAAAGCTCATATATTGACCGATAAATTGAGCGTGCATTTTCGGCACACAGATGTGACCATTAATGTTATAGGGTTTTTCAGGGTTCCAGAATGCATTGCGCGCCGCGGCGTAGTTCCGGTCCAGCAGCTGTTTGACAACAATCGCCGCCACTGACCCGAATCGGGGACAAATACTCATGGAACTGCATGTACTAGAGAGTGAAAATCGGTCACCCAGAGCATTTAGGGGCAAGAAAGGGTGTGGAAACTTTCGTATTACCACAGCAAATTGCTGTGGTAATACAACTACACAGGTTAATGTTTCTGTACTAGCAATGATGTCTTTATTTTCCAAGCGCCTTTCGCCTTATTTATCCCCCAACCCACCCCTCCCCAGATTCTATTCTTGATTTCTATATTTCTTTGCAACAATTATGTACAGTACCTGTGCATATTAAGAAAATAAATGAACATGCAAACTGAACACTTTTAAAAAACATTTATTGGCTTATGTCATATGAAAAATATGCCATTCATTGTTATCAAAAAATATGTGAAATATCCCGCTCAGTGTCAAGGGCAACATGAAATAGTTATTATGTACCAAATATTCCACTTCTCTAATCAAGCTCAGTGTGACAAGGGCTAGTTAAATAAATCCACATTTTAAGCAACTTCACAATTCAAATGTCACAAAATCTGTCATTGTAATGTACAAAATATGCCATTTATGAAACCATGCTTAGTCTGACAGGGGCTATTGAAATATATCCAAATTTTAACTCGTTGAACCCCACAAGCGACATATGGCACTCAGTAATGCATTATTGTCATGTAATCAAATAGTAATTCTTCAGCAGATTTTGTGAAAAAAGTGTGTGTGGTATCTCCACTCTACTATGAGCAGGAGATTGTGTGGTCTCTGTCAACCCAATCCCTGGCATCATTAGGAGTCAGGGCTTGGATTGACAGATGTTGCAACATCTACTGCTCAATTTATGATTTGCATTGCACAAACTGTGATGCAATTTTCAAAGTCATAATTTATTCCCTGCATGCTCAGTGTGACAGGGGCTACTAAAATAAATGCACATTTTATTTGATTTCAAATGTTAAACAGTCTGTCATTGTCATGTACAAAATATGACATTCAAATGTTATTTGGTGTCTGATGCACCTTGTTCTTTATTGAAATAAATAATTGAGTGTACTCATTACTTAGTGACTCCTTTATTTTTTGTTCTTCAGATATCCCATATTCCAGGAGGCAAAAAAATGGTACCAAAATAACTGGTATTAAGAACCCATTAAGGATTCAAACTTGGAACCTTGGAAAAACGAGGGGCTTTAGTGTCATGGCAGTATAGAGTTTTTCAGGCACATGATTACATGACAATAATGCATTACTGAGTGCATTATTGTCGCCGCCACTGACCCCGATTCGGGTCAGTGGCGGCGATTGTTGTCAAACAGCTGCTGGACCGGAACTACGCTGCGGCGCGCAATGCATTCTGGAACCCTGATAAACCCTATTACAGGCGGTACTTCAGTAAAAAAAAAAAAAAAAAAAAAAAAACCTAAACAGACTGCCCACACACAGCAACACTGCTAGCCTACTAAGCTTTCTTTATGTCCACATTTACAGTGTTTTAAACTAACAACTCGTTCTTTATTGCGAAATAATACAATCGTGAAAAATTATGTCAATGTAGTCACAAAAACACACTTACCAAGTTTGTGGACCGTTAATGTTCTTGCTTTACATGCAGCCAAGGCCACGACAGGAGTCGATGTTGAGGAATCGTCACACGACGGATGAAACAAAACTCGTCCAATAAAAAAAAATGCTCGTAATAAACTCGTTTGAGGTACTGTCGCCACTGCTTCGTGAGCGTCTTTCCCGCTCAGCAGACTGAAAGGTTTTGTGTAATATGCATGCGCAACTAACGTATGTCAGGTGAGAGAGGTGCATCAGAGCTACGCTCTAATGCCAACTCTCATGTCTTTGTTGAGCTGACAAGATAATACGAGTGTAGAGGCAGTTAGAGACAGACATGCTGAGACAACAAGTTTTTCATGGTTACATACAGCAGACGTTTACTTTTGAGTCACATCAGTTTTTAAATTGTACTCAGATCAACAACTGCTAGTTATCGTTTTTACAGTGTGGTGAACCGGGGCTTTGCGACTAGGCTTCCTTCTCACCGTCACCCACCCAGTCTCCTCGCTGCTGAGGAGAGCCGAGGGACTGCTGACAGCTAGCTAGCTCTGCTGCAGCTAATGGGCGTCCGTCAAGATTAACTGGCGCAGACGGTGTTTCAATGCAGCGGAGCCGGGATTCCAAATCAGACAACCTCGCCTCGAGCGCCTCAAAAAGACAACATTTATTACATTTACCGTTATCACTAAAAGAGGCAGAGGTGTAGCTAAACATCTGACAGAGAGAGCACACCAGAGGAGGAGAGGAAAGAGAGCTAGTAGCCATAGCTAGTGGCTGGAGAGCAACTACACAGGCAAACAGCAAAACAGGAAGTGACGATACGTTACCACAAGGAAGTGACGATCCTTGTGGGTGTATTCCACCCAGGCCAGGTGCGTGCTCCAAGAGGCCGGGTTGGAAGTGGTGACGCAACGGAGGGCAGCTTCCAGCTCCTGGTTGGCCTGTTTGCATTGCCTGTTGAACTGCGGGTGATGGCCGGAGGAGAGGCTTACAGTGGCCCCCAGGGCATTGCAGAAGCACTTCCACACCTCAAAGACAAATTGGGCCCCCCGATCCGAGACGACGTCTACCGGTATCTCATGCAGTCTGACCACGTGTTGGACCAGGAGATCCGCTGTCTCCCTTGCCGTAGGGAGGCCCCGCAGCGGCACGAAGTGGGCGGCCTTGGAAAAGCGATCAACGATGGTCAGCACTGCGTCATAGGTGTTGGAGACTGGGAGACCGGTGACGAAATCGAGGGCTATGTGGGACCAGGGCCTGCCTGGGATCGGCAGGGGGTGGAGCAGACCCGTGGGGGGAGCGTTACCTGACTTACCGGTGGCACACACAGGGCAGGCCCGGTCATAGTTGGCGGCGTCCTTCTGCAGACCAGGCCACCAGAAGGACCGCTGGAGAAGATCGATCAGCTGGGACACCCCAGGATGGCAGGCGAGCTTGGAGGTGTGGACCCAATGGATAACCTCCCCCCAAACCGAAGATGGAACAAATAGCCTCCCCTCCGGTCCGCCGCCAGGGTCTGGTTCGGTCTCCTGCACCTTCCGGATCTTGTCCTCAATGGCCCAGGACATCACCCCCACAACACACCAGCTGGGCAAGATGGTGTGAACCGACTCCTCGGACGTTTCTGGGGCAAATTGCCTGGAAAGGGCGTCTGGCAGGCCGTTCTTAGAACCGGGGCGGTACGTGATGGTGAATCAAAAATGGGCAAAGAACAGGGACCAACGCACCTGGCGGGCGTTCAGACGTTTGGCAGATCTCAAGTACTCCAAGTTCTTATGGTCCGTTAACACTATGAACGGCAAAGCAGCCCCCTCCAGCCAATGGCGCCACTCCTGCAGGGCGAGCTTGATGGCGAGAAGCTCCCTGTCCCCGACGTCATAATTGCGCTCGGCCGGTGACAGGCGCCGAGAGAAGAAGGCGCAGGGTTGCTTGGTCCCATTGGCGGGCGACCGCTGGGACAGCACCACCCCCACCCCCATATCTGATGCGTCGACCTCCACCAAACACTGCAATGCGGGGTCGACCTGGGTCAGGACCCGGGAGGAAGAGAACTCCGTCTTCAGTGCCTGAAATGCCGCAGCAGCCTCTTCGGTCCACCGGAAGGGGGTCTTAGGCGAGGTGAGGCGGGTCAATGGGCTGACGATGGCGCCGAAATTAGGAACAAAGCAGCGGTAGAAGTTGGCGAATCCTATGAATTGTTGTACCTGCTTCATGGAGGTCGGCGTGGGCCAGTCAACCACCGCTTTAACCTTCGCGGGGTCAGGGAGGACTTGGTCGTGTGAAATGACAAACCCCAGGAAGGAGGTGGTCTTGGCGTAGAACTCACACTTTTCGGCCTTGACGTACAACCTGTTTTCCAAAAGTCGCTGCAAGACCCGCCTCACATGGACCCGGTGTTCATCCCGTGACCTGGAGAAGATTAGAATATCGTCCAGGTACACAAACAAGAAGAGGCCGAGGAAGTCACAAAGAACATCATTAATGAGGTGCTGGAAAACAGCGGGGGCGTTGGTTAGTCCGAACGGCATCACCAGGTGTTCGAAGTGGCCAGTCGGCGTTCGGAAGGCTGTTTTCCACTCATTTCCCTCCCAGATCCAGACGAGGTGGTAGGCACTACGGAGGTCCAGTTTAGTGAACCAGGTTGCCCCCTGGAGGGAGTGGAAAGCGGTGTCCATCAGCGGCAGGGTGTAGCGGTCCTTCTCCGTGATGTCGTTGAGGGCCCGATAGCCGATGCAGGGGCGGAGAGATCCGTCCTTCTTAGACACATAGAAGAACCCTGCGCCGAGCGGAGACAAAGAAGGGTGGATGATTCCCGCGCTGAGCGACTCCTTCAGGTAGGCGTCCATTGCCTCCCTCTCTGGCGCTGACAGACTGTATAGGCACCCTGAGGGTAAGGGAGCCCCCGTGCGGATGTTGATGGCACAGTCGTAGGGCCGATGAGGGGGAAGAGACATCGCCCTGGATTTGCTGAAAACGAGGCCCAGATCGTGGAACTCCGGGGGCACCAGGGTGAGATCCGGCGGCGCAGCGTCCTTGGCCAGAGGGGGTGAGAACGGGGCGCAGGCTGCGGATTGAAGGCAGGTGCCCATGCAAAATGAGCTCCAGGCGGTGATCCTTCCGGCCTGCCAATCCAGAACCGGGTTGTGTAGGTGCAGCCAGGGGTAGCCTAGGATGACTGGTGAGACAGAGGAGGACAGGACATAAAGGACAAGATCCTCCCGATGGTTACCTGAGACGATGACAGGAATAGGCTGGGTCCGATGGGTCACTCGTCCAAGGGGTGCATGTGAGAGGGTGATCAGGCTGAGCGGAGTTGGCAGAGGGTGGCAGGGGATGCCCAATTGGGGTGCCAGGCTCTTAGAAATAAAACTCTGCTCTGCTCCTGAGTCCACCAGTGCGTGAGTGATGTGCCCCATGGCGTTGTGACAGAAAAGGATGGGCAAAGAAAGACTAGTGAGGGGTTTTGTCCGGTTAGAGTCCGCGAGGCCCCCTACAGTTACTCGCCGACCTCCCCGTTTGGCTTCTCCGGACAATGCTCCACGGTGTGTTGACTGCCTCCGCAATACATGCACAGGCCCAACTCCCGGTGGCGTTGTTTCTCCGCTGGGGGGAGCTTCGACCGGCCAACCACCATTGCCTCTGACTCCTCGAAGGACTCCGGGGGCAGCAACGCCAGGGGGCGAGCTTGAGGCGTGCGGACGGAGCCTCCTCGCGAGCGGCTGGTTAATTTCCGCTCGGAGGAACGCTCACGCAGCCTGTTATCCAAGCTAATAGCTACGGAGATTAGCTCCGAAAGTGTCTCCGGGAGATATCGATCGGCCAGTTCATCCCTCAGACTCGAGCTGAGGCTGCGGAGGAAGATGCCACAAAGTGACGCCTTATCCCAGCCTACTTCCTTGGCAGCGACCTGGAAGTCGATAGCGTAGTCCGCCGCTGACCGGCCTCCCTGTTGGAGCGCAAGGAGACGGTCAGCTAGGACACTATCGCGCCGGGAGTGATCAAACACTTCGAGGAAGCTTCGCACGAACTGGTTATAGGAGAGGTTCGCGTAACTGGGCTTCGTCATTACGGCGTAAGCCCAAGTTAGCGCTCGCCCCTCCAAGAGATTGCCAATGTAACCAATTCGGCTGTGGTCCGAGGGGAAATCCGCAGGAACGCGCAAGAACACCGACTCACACTGCATAATGAACCCCCGGGCTCCGTCAAGTTTCCCGCTGAAGCGGGCGGGGGTCGGGATCGGTGTGAGCCGGGATGGCGTTCCCACGGCAGACTGGCCAGCCACCGGAGCAGCAGGAGCTAACCCTCTCTGACGAGCCGGGGGGAACGCCTGCTGGGGGTCCAGGCGGTCTAACCGGTGAGTGATTGTAGTCAATTGGTTCAAAATCACCTGCTGTTGGTGGGCTATTAAATCTACCCAAGCCTCGAGGGTGGAAAGACGGCGTGCGAGCCCGCTGTCTGTCGAGCCGCTCTGCTGAAGCCGTACTGACATAATGTCTGGCTCAGGAGACACACACGCAGGCTCAGAATAGATTTAACAGCTTTATTCAACAAGCAGGTGTGAATGAATGTGTATGTGGGATATGTATATGTATTGTGGGAGAACTTCAGTGCGCAGGCAGCAGAGCAGTTCGCCATACAGCCGGGCAACCCTATAATGACAAAGCAGAGGGACAAGGTAAAGGGCACCACACCTATACAGGACTGTGAGAGTGACTGCTGCTTACTTGGAATGACAGGTGGCTGGCGTCGGCAAGGGGGAGCCCAGAAGACAGCGACCTGCAGAGCCTGTGCGGCAGCAAGGATGGAGTGGCAAAGGCGAGACGTCCGCTGCCGAAGAATCCACCTGTGCACAGGGGAGAGGACTGTAGAGAAAAGGTAAGGATGCTTACGGCTGAGCGTTGTCTTGCTGGTAATGGGGGTTCCAACAGCGAAGACGAGCCGAAGGGAACAGATGGCTTCAGGCTGAAGCACAGGGCTGATTGGTTTAAGTAGCTCGCCGCTGACGAGACCCAGGTGTGCGCGCAGCAGGAGCCAATGATGAATGGCGAGTCATGACAAAAAAGTCCTAACTTCATGAGGAAAGTGAAATTTACTGGTAGAAACCAGCAAATTCATCTCAAAAAAAGCAATGAGAAAAGTCAAATATTTTTAAGAAAAAAGCTGCAAATTTACAAGAACATAAAAAATGCAAATTTATAAGAAAAAAGTTGCAGATTTCTGAGGGAAAAAGTGACAAATTTATGAGGAAAAACGTGTACAATTTAAAAGAAAAAAGTTGTAAATGAGAAAAAAGTTGAAAATTTGTAAGGAAAAAGATACAGATTTGATAGAAGAAAGTCACATTTTTGAGAATAAAGTTGCAAATTTACAGGACAAATCGTAAATGAACAAGAAAAAAAATGCAAATTATGAGGAAAAAGTTAAATTCAATTCAATTCAACTTTATTTATATAGCGCCATTTCACAACAACAGTCATCTCATTGCACTTTCAACTGTAGGGGAGACCCCCACAGTTGCAGAAAGACCCCAGCAATCAGGCGATCCCCTGTGAGCAAGCACTTGGTGACGGTGGAGAGGAAAAACTCCCTTTTAACAGGAAGAAACCTCCAGCAGAACCAGGCTCAGGGAGGGGCAGTCATCTGCTGCGACTGGCTGGGGGGTGAGGGGACAGAGAAGATGAAAAGAACAGAGACGTAGAGAGCAAACAGCACGATGGGGACTCAATCTATGGTAGAGAACAAACAGATGTTAATGACCAGCAAAAAAACAAAACAAAAAAATATTTCATTGAGAGTGAAGAAAGGAGTGAGGCCCAGTGCATTATTGGAGGTCCCCCGGCTGACTAAATCTATTAGCAGCATAACTAAGGGAGGGTCCAGAAACACATGATCCCTCCCTAATTGTAGGCTATATCAAAAAGGAAGGTTTTAGCCCTATTCTTAAAAACAGAGATCTAGTCTGACTCCCGAATCCAGATTGGCAGCTGATTCTACAGTAGAGGAGCTTGATAACTGAAAGCTCTGCCTCCCACTGTACTTTTGTTAAAAAGTTGCAGATTTATGAAGTAAAAAAGCATGCAGCACATATCCAGTTTTTTCCCACCAGACCCAGGCCACTTTCATATGTGGTCCTAATTCAGATGCGTGTCTGATATTTTCCACAGCGACCTCAGTCTGAACGGTCGTGTCACATTTCATCCAACTTTTTCCTCATTGAAGTGAGACAGACGCTACAATTCTGCAGTGGAGGATGCAGCCAGCATGGCAGACACAGCTGATTTGTGCTCTCTTTGGAATCAATCTTCTTCCCTTGATCACTGGATCGTAATTTTGTCGGCTCCGGGGGGTGGGGGGGTGGGGGGGTTGAAACCGTCAGACAAGCAGGCGCACAGTAACGGTACTTTTTAAAAAAAAAAAGTAATGGCACAGTTACTGGACGCTCCAAATTCCTTTTTCCCTGTGAACAGCACAGTCCTGACCGCTGTAATATGTAAAGTTAATACCGACATGACTGTGGAGCGGAATGGCCAGATAGGGAGGTACAGAAACACAGTCCAGGAGAGGAGAGTCTGTGGGCGCTTCTCCTTCCTGTGCGGGACCGCTGCTACTAGCCCAGCTGTTTATTCGGGCGTGAGCCACTGACAACATCAGTGGGCGAGAGCCGTACTGTAATAGCTGGGATTATTTATTATTAACTTTATTTATATAGGTAATCCCACTGAGACACGGGTCTCATTTTAAAGAGAGCTGTTTAATGGATCAGTTGTGTTAAAGCAGAGCTGATCACAGCCGTCATCTGGCCTGTAGAGGAATGAAGCTGGTCTCATATTTATTTTGTGCAGAATCATTTCTGAAGGATTTTAACATTTATTTTGCTGCGCTGCATCAAAGGTGAAGAAGTTCTGTCCCCCTCAGTCGTTCAGGGCTCATATTTACTTCCGTAAACACAACGCTGCGTCTGACGTTACGTTTTCTTCTGCGCATGCGGGTCACTTCATAGCTGTAGATCGTACTCACTGGAGTCTGATGGCGGTCGCATTTAAATTATAATGTGAACGCCCACACAAAAAAAAATCAGATCTCGGCAAAAAATCAGAATTGAGCATTAACACCTGCAGTGTGACTGTAGCCTTATTTCCTGTTGCTCTGAGTGCTGCTATCCCTTTGCTGCTGCAAGCCTGGAATTGCCCCATTGTGGGACTAATAAAAGCTGATCTTATCTTATTATTTTCATCATGCATAATGTTTTCATATTGGTATGTGGTGCCCTTTTTTATGACACACATGTAGAGCTGTATGTTCTTCCCAAACAATTCAACCTTAGTGAGCTGCACACTAAGGCTCTCTGTCCCCTGAAGCCAAGACAATGACAGACGTCCAGCATACAGTTGAATACTTTAGCACATTATCTACACTTGGTAGATCAGATCACATTTATGACCAATTAATGTGTAAAACTAAGTACAAAGAGTTCACAGACTTTTTCTTGCCTCTGTATATTAATAAACCTGTGTGCAGCACTGAAGATAATAACAAAGAAAGACTTAGATTTAATTTGAACATGAACAACTGTGATTTCTGTGAAAAAGATATTGATAGCAGAACTTGCCTTTTTATAATGTGTAGTGGTGCAGTCCTTTGGGGAAGAGATGTGGAGCTGGCTACGCTCCAGGGAAACTGAGATGCCACCTTTGTCAGTTAAAACAGTCAAGTTTGGTGTTTGTGTTGAAAATAAAAATTTGGATTATCTTGTTAATAATATACTACTTTTGGGTACATTTTTACCCACAAATGTAGATATTTGAAAATTAAACTCTGTCTGAACCAGTGGAGGAATGAGCTCAAACTCTTGAGCCGATCACTGAGAACTGCAACAGATAAGAAAGCTATTAAACTATTTTCTTTATTAGACATCTTTAAATTACTATGAGACAGCCCCCTTTTTTCTTTTTCATTAATTTTATTATTATTTTTAAATGGTTTGCTGTGCATGTAATATATATCTGATATTGTTTCTGTTCAACCTCAGGCATAAACTGTAAATTCTGTAATTTGTATGTTAATGCCTTGTTTGTTTGTTAATAGTAATAAAGTAAAAACAAAAAGTTAAAAAAAAAAACCTGTGTGCAGCATTACAGTAATACTAACATGTATACTGAATTTCCACAAGAGGGCAGTGTTGCTAAAGACACAGGCATTATGCTGGGCAGCTCTGTGTTCTGGGTCCTTCATCACTGTCCATGCCTGCAACACAGGGGAAAATGGACGTTATGTGAAGTTGTAGTCAGTAGGTGACGTGAGGGGGGATGTCAGTAAAATGAGCCGCCATCATCCCCCTTGTTGACCTGTCATCCCCCCATCCCATTCTTAGGTGTCAATCAAGGGGGGGGGGGGGGTACGGGGGGGGGCATTGCCCCTCCCAGCCTGGAAAAAAAGAGAGAATTCTTCCACCAATATCATCATAAATCTTTCTATATCGTGTTACAGAGCTGAATAACAAGACTTTCAACTACTACTTCAAAGCAGAAATTTAAATATATATATTATACATATTTCAACTTTTTTTCTTGTAGATTTTCAACTTTTTTTCCAAAAACTTGTGACTGTTTTCGTATTAATTTGCAACTTTTTGAATTTTTAAAATGCAATCTTGTATCATATCTTAGTACCTTTATTCTTGCAGATTTGAACCTAATTTACATTTATACATTTGTACCTCATGATAAATTGGTGAAGAACCCCGTCCTCCTTGTTAAAAAAAAAAAAAAAAAAAAAAAAACAACTTCTGAGTTGCATCACATCCATCCATCAATCCATCCATCCATCCATCTTCTGCCGCTTTTCCGGAGGTCCGGGTTGCGGAGGCAGCAGTTCAAGCAGAGAAACCCAGACTTCCCTCTCCCCAGCCACCTGCTCCAGCTCTTCAGAGAGGATACCAAGGTGTTCCCAGACCAGCTGGGAGACATAGTCTCTCCACCGAGTTCTGGGTCTGCCCAGGGGTCTCCTTCCAGTGGGATGTGCCCGAATCACCTCAAGTGGGAGGCGTCCAGGAGGCATCCTGATCAGATGCCCATACCACCTCAACTGACTCCTTTCAATGTGGAGGAGCAGCGGTTCTACTCTGAGCCTCTCCCGGATGACTGAGCTCCTCACCCTATCTCTGAGGGTGAGTCCAGCAATCCTACAGCGAAAGCTCATTTCAGCCGCTTGTATCTGCGATCTTGTTCTTTCGGTCATTACCCAAAGCTCGTGACCATAGGTGAGAGTAGGAACGTAGATTGACTGGTAAATCGATAGCTTTGCCTTAGAACTAAGGTCCCTCTTCACCACAAAAGACCGGTACAATATCCGCATCACTGCAGATGCTGCTCCAATCCGTCTGTAAATCTCTCCCTCCATTTTCCCCTCACTTGTGAACAAGACCCCAAGATACTTAAACTCCTCCACTTGGGGCAGGAGCCTGTCCCCAACCCAGAGAGGACAATCCACCTTTTTCCGGCTGAGGAGCATGGACTTGGACTTGGAGGTGCTGATTCTCATCCCAGCTGCTTCACACTCAGCGGCAAACCATCCCAGCAAGAGCTGTAGGTCATTGCTGGATGAAGCCAACAGGACAACATCATCTGCAAACAACAGAGATGAGATCCTGTGGTCACCAAGCATGACACCCTCCATTCCCTGGCTGCGCCTAGAAATGCTGTCCATAAAAATTATGAACAGGATTGGTGACAAAGGGCAGCCCTGGTGGAGTCCAACTCTCACTGGGAATGACTCCGACCGAGTGTTGGTGATACGAACCAAACTCTCACAACGGTCGTACAGAGACCGAATAGCTCGTAACAACAAGCCCGATACCCCATACTCCTGAAACACCCCCCACAAAAAACCATGAGGGACACGGTCAAACGCCTTCTCCAAGTCCACAAAACACATGTAAACTGGTTGGGCAAACTCCCACGAACCCTCGAGAATTCTCGAGAGTGTAAAGAGCTGGTCCGATGTGCCACGGCCAGGAAGAAAACCACATTGCTCCTCTTGAATCCGAGGTTCAACCAACGGCCAGACTCTCCTCTCCAGTACCTTGGCATAGACCTTCCCAGGGAGGCTGAGGAGTGTGAACCCTCCGGTCCCCTTTTTTGAAGAGAGGAACCACCACCCCGGTTTGCCATGCCAAAGGCACTGCCCCCGACCTCCACGCAATGTTGCAGAGGCGTGTCAACCATGACAGCCCAACAACAACCAGGGCCTTAAGGTACTCAGAGCAAATCTCGTCCACCCCCGAGGACTGGCCACCAAGGAGATTTTTAACCACCTTGGCGACCTCAGCCCCGGTGATAGGCGAGTCATCCCCCTCATCCCCAAACCCTGCTTCCTCTGTGGAAGGCATATCAGTGGGATTGATGAGATCCTCGAAGTATTCCTTCCGCCGCCCGACGATATTCCCAGTCAAAGTCAACAGTGTCCCATCTGCACCATACACAGTGTGGACAGGGAGCTACTTTCCCCTCCTGAGCCGCCGGACAGTTTGCCAGAATCTCTTTGAAGCCGACCAAAAGTCTTGTTCCATGGCATCACCAAACTCCTCCCATACCCGCGTTTTTGCTTCAGCAACCACCCGAGCTGCACTCCGCTTGGCCTGCCGGTACACCTCAGCTGCTTCGGGAGTCTCACAAGCCAATCAAGCTTGATAGGACTCCTTCTTCAGCTTAATGGCCCCCCTCACCACTGGTGTCCACCACTTGGTTCGGGGGTTGCCACCATGAGATGCACTGACCACCTTGCGGCTGCAGCTCTGGGCCGCCGCTTCAACAACAGAGGTGGAGAACATGGCCCATTCAGACTCCATGTCTCCAGACTCCCTCGGAATGTGGTTGAAGTTCTTCCGGAGGCGGGAGTTGAAGACCTCCTGGACAAGGGCCTCAGCCAGACGTTCCCAGCACACCCTCACTATACGTTTGGGTCTACCAGGTCTGAATGACTTCCTCCCCTGCCATCGGATCCAACTCACCACCAGGTGGTGATCAGTTGACAGCTCTGCACCTCTCTTTACCCGAGTGTCCAAGACATACGGTCGCAGGTCTGTTGACACGATAACAAAATCGATCATCGACCTGCAACCTAGGGTGTCCTGGTGCCAGGTGCACATATGGACCCCTTATGCTTGAACATGGTGTTCGTTATGGACAAACTGTGGTTAGCACAGAAGTCCAATAACTGAACACCACTCGGGTTCGGATCGGGCAGGTCGTTCCTCCCAATCACCCCCCTCCAGGTTTCACTGTCGTTGCCCACGAGCACATTGAAGTCCCCCAGTAGGACAATGGAGTCTCCAAGAGGAGCACCCTCCAGCACCCCAGTCACAGACTCCAAAAAGGGTGGGTACTCTGAAACATCATTTGGTGCATAGGCACAAATGATGGTCAGGACCCGTTTCCCAACCCAAAGGCGCAGGGAGGCAACCCTTTCGTCCACCGAGGAAAACTCCAATATAGAGGCAGCAAGTTGGGGGGATACAAGAATACCCACCCCTGCTCGTCGCCTCTCGCCCGGGACAACTCCAGAAAAGGCCAAGCTCCAGCCCCTCTCCAGGAGACTGGTTCCGGAAACGGAGCTGTGTGTTGAGGTAAGGCCGACTATACAGTGGGGCAAAAAAGTATTTAGTCCGCCACCAATTGTGCAAGTTCTCCCACTTAAAAGATGAGAGAGGTCTTCAATTTTCATCATAGGTATACCTCAGCTATGAGAGACAAAATGAGAAAAAAAAATCCAGAAAATCACATTGAAGGATTTTTAATGAATTAATTGGTAAATTCCTCTGTAAAATAAGATAAGATAAGATAAGATAAGATAAGTTAAGCCTTTATTAGTCCCACAATGGGGAAATTCCAGGATTGCAACAGCACAGGGATAGCAACACTCAGAGCAACAATCAGAAGGAAGGAGAAAAAACAAGAGCAGCAAGTATACATATGTACATATATATATATATATATATATATATATATACAGTATATACTGTATATAGACACACAGTGCGGAGCATTGTAGCTAGATGGGATAGATATATAAATATATAAACACAGTGTGGAGCATTGTAGCTGGATGGAATAAATATATGAGTATATAAACACACAGTGCGGAGTATTGTAGCTAGAAGGAATGAATATGTGAATATATAAACACACAGTGCGGAGCATTGTAGCTACGTGGAATAATATGTAGATATATAAACACACACAGTGCGGAGCACTGGAGCTAGATGGAATGAAACAGCACAACAGTCTACTTAGTTATCCTACATAGTATGATTATGTACCCATACATATTCTCACCCTCCATAGCGACCGGTATTTTCTTAGTTGTATACCGGAGGGGACCATTGTGTAAGTCTATTGCGTCTTTTGCATTCAAAAACCATTAGGTTGTCAGGTCTTTCTGCTATCTCTGCTAGCAGCCCTGCTTAGGTTGTACAGTCTGAAAGCCGTAGGTAGGAAGGACCTGCGAAACCTCTCGGTTGTGCACCTAGGGTGATGTAGTCTGCTGCTAAATGAGCTTCTCAGTGCATTCAGTATGTCCTGCATAGGGTGGAACTCGGACTCCAGCAGAGATGACAGTTTAGCCACTGTCCTTCTCTCTCCTATCTCCTCCACTGGGTCAATGTGCTGCCCCAGGACAGAGCTAGCTTTCTTGATTAGTTTGTTCATTCTCTTCCTATCGGCTGCTGTAATGCCACTGCCCCAGCAGACCACTCCAAAAGTGATTGCTGATGCCAACACCGTGGCATAGAATGTCTTCAGCAGCACCCCTTGTACACCAAAAGACCTGAGTCTCCTCAGTAGGAACAGCCTGCGCTGTCCGTTCTTGTAGAGTGAGTCAGTATTGTGTGACCAGTCTAGTTTATTGTTCAGATGAACACCCAGGTACCTATAGGATGTCACCATCTCGATGTCTGTTCCCTGTATATTTACTTGTGCTGTGAGGGGTTGTCCTTGCCTGCGGCAGTCCACCACCAGCTACTTAGTTTTCCTCGCATTGATCTGGAGGCAGTTCCGATGGCACCGGTCCACGAAGTCCTGGATAAGCCCTCTGTACTCAGCTTCATCTCCGTTGGAGATGAGGCCAACGATCGCAGAGCCGTCAGAGAACTTCTGTAGATGGCAGTGTGCTGTGTTGTGTGAGAAGTCCGCAGTATAAAGGGTGAACAGGAAGGGAACCAAAACCGTTCCCTGGGGGGCCCCCGTGCTACCGATGATTGTGTCGGACACACAGTCCCGGGTTCTCACAAACCGAGGCCGGTTTATGAGGTTGTCCAGGACCCATGATGACAGGTGCTGGTCCCCCCCTGCGCACAGCAGCTTGTCCTTCAGGATCATCGGTTGGATGGTGTTGAAAGCAGTGGAGAAGTCAAAGAACATGATCCTCACCGCATTCCCGGGCTTCTCCAGGTGGGACAGAGAATGGTGAAGGAGGAAGATCACCGCATCCTCCACCCCAATGCCATGCTGGTAGGAGAACTGGAGTGGATCCATCGCTGGTCCCACCAGGGGGTGGAGGTGAGCAAGGAGCAGTCTCTCCAGGGTCTTCATCATGTGGGACATCAAGGCCACTGGTCTGTAGCTGTTCAGATTTTTCGGGTGGGAAGTCTTTGGTACAGGTACCACACAAGATGTTTTCCACAGCTGTGGTACCCTCCCCAACTTCAGGCTCAGATTGAAGATGTACTCCACAGTCCCACACAGCTGGTCTGCACAAGACTTGAGGAGCTTTGCGCTGATGCCGTCTGGTCCCGACGCCTTCCTCGCCTTGATCTTCCTCAGCTCCGTCCTCACCTGGATCTTAGTGAGGATCAGGTTGGGGGGCTATGTGTAGGGAGAGGGGGGGTGTTGGTGGAGTGGGGAGTGGGCAGCAGGACTTGATGTCTTTACAGGCAGCAGTGGTTGTTGTGCAGTCAGGGGGGAGGGCAGTTGGTCAAACTTATTGAAAAACAGATTCAGATTGTTCGCCCACTGCCTGCCCCCCGTGGCCTGGGGGGAGGTATTCTGGAGCCCAGAGATGGTTTTAAGGTTTCTCCAGACCCCACTGATGTTGCTCTGCTGCAGCTTGTCCTCCATCTTCTTCCTGAAGCTGTCCTTGCCTTCTCTTATCTTTCTCCTCAGCACCCTCTGTACGGACTTCAGCATCTCCCTGTTCCCCAACCTGAAGATCCTCTTCTTCTCTCTCAGAAGTGTTTTTATCTCAGGGTTGATCCAGGGTTTGTTGTTTGAGCAACACTGTATGGTCTTGGTGGGAATGGTGTTGTCCACACAGAAGCTGATGTAGTCCGTGATGGTGTGGGTGAGGCCATCGATGTCCTCACCATGTGGATCGCAGAGCTGCTCCCAAGCGGTGGTTTCAAAACAGCCCTTTAGAGTGTCCATTGCCTCCTCAGACCATAACTTTACTGTGCGCATGGCCGGAGGTTGTCTGTGCACTAGGGGTTTGTACACCGGCCGGAGATGAACCAAGTTGTGATTCGATCTTCCGAGTGGTGGGAGTTGTGATGAGGTGTACGCCTCCTTAGTGTTTGCATAGAATAAGTCCAGTGTTTTATTGTCTCTAGTGTGGCATGTGACATACTGGGTAAACGTGGGTAGAATGGGAGACAGTGAAACATGGTTGAAATTGCCTGAGATGAGGAGAAGAGCATCTGGGTGTTCTGTCTGCAACCTGCCAGTTACTGAATGGATGACATCACGCGCTGTCCCAGTGTTCGCCGTTGGATTTGCATAAACAACAATGCAGATCACGTGTGAGTATTCCCTCGGGAGATAGGTAGGCCGCATGCTAACAGATAGCAACTCACTGTCTTTGCTGCAGTGTTGTTGTTTAACAGTGATATGTCCCGGTCTGCACCAGTTGTTGTTAACATACAATATCACTCCACCGCCCCTTGTTTTACCACTGTCTGATGTTCGGTCTGCCCGTATCACGTGGAAACCCTCCAGTTCAATGTTAGCATCTGCTGCTAATTCACTTAGCCAAGTCTCCGTGAATAGCATCAAGCTACATTCCCAGTATAAGCTATCGCAGCAGGAGATAGCCGCTAGCTCATCTACCTTTCCCAGTAATGATCGTACATTCCCCATGACAACAGATGGGAGGGCGGGTCTGTACCTTATATTTCTTGCCTTCCGCCTTTCTCCAGCACGGCACCCACGGCACTTTTGCCTCAGTTCTCCCGGTATGTCAAGTTTTTCTATTAGCACCGGGTGGCGGTTGAGTGCTAGTAGCTCTTCCCTGCTGTACCGTCTCCTGCTATAAACAATGGCTCTGTCCACTGGCTCGGGAGACATTTGGGGTGATCTGTGTGTCCGTGATATATATGTAGTGAAAGGTGTGCTGGATCAGAGAGTTGTCACCGGATCAGAAGAGAGAGAACGGAAAAAAAAAGACTCAGAATTGAGCCGCTGTTGCAAAAGGCAGCCAACTTGTGTGGCGCCGGAAGTCGGAAAAAAAAAACAAAAAAACCTAAGTATTTGGTCAATCCCAAAAGTTCATCTCAGTACTTTGTTATATTCCCTTTGTTGGCAATGACAGAGGTCAAACGTTTTCTCTAAGTCTTCACAAGGTTTTCACACACTGTTGCTGGTATTTTGTCCCATTCCTTCAAGCAGATCTCCTCTAGAGCAATGATGTTTTGGGGCTGTCGCTGGGCAACACGGACTTTCAACTCCCTCCAAAGATTTTCTATGCGGTTGAGATCTGGAGACTGGCTAGGCCACTCCAGGACCTTGAAATGCTTCTTACGAAGCCACTCCTTTGTTGCCCGGGCGGTGTGTTTGGGATCATTGTCATGCTGAAAGACCCAGCCACGTTTCATCTTAAATGCCCTTGCTGATGGAAGGAAGCTTTCACTCAAAATCTCACGATACATGGCCCCATTCATTCTTTCCTTTACACGGTTCAGTCGTCCTGGTCCCTTTGCAGGAAAACAGCCCCAAAGTATGATGTTTCCACCCCCATGCTTCACAGTAGGTATGGTGTTCTTTCTCCTCCAAACATGACAAGTTGAGTTTTTACCAAAAAGTTCTATTTTGGTTTCATCTGACCATATGACATTCTCCCATTCCTCTTCTGGATCTTCCAAATGCTCTCTAGCAAACTTCAGACGGGCCTGGACATGTACTGGCTTAAGCAGGGGGACACGTCTGGCACTGCAGGATTTGAGTCCCTAGCGGTGTAGTGTGTTACTGATGGTAGTCTTTGTTGCTTTGGTTCCAGCTCTCTACAGGTTATTCACTAGGTCCCCCCGTGTGGTTCTGGGATTTTTGCTCACCATTCTCGTGATCATTTTGGCTCCACGGGGTGAGATCTTGTGTGGATCCCCAGATCGAGGGAGATTATCAGTGGTCTTGTATGTCTTCCATTTTCTAATAATTGCTCCAACAGTTGATTTCTTCACACCAAGCTGCTTACCTATTGCAGATTCAGTCTTCCCAGCCTTGTGCAGGTCTACAATTTTGTTTCTGGTGTCCTTTGACAGCTCTATGGTCTTGGCCATAGTGGAGTTTGGAGTCTGACTGAGGTTGTGGACAGGTGTCTTTTATACTGATAACGAGTTCAAACAGGTGCCATTAATACAGGTAACGAGTGGAGGACAGAGGAGCCTCTCAAAGAAGAAGTTACAGGTCTGTGAGAGCCAGAAATCTTGCTTGTTTGTAGGTGACCAAATATTAATTTTACCGAGGAATTTACCAATTAATTCATTAAAAATCCTTCAATGTGATTTTCCGGATTTTTTTTTTTCTCATTTTGTCTCTCATAGTTGAGGTATACCTATGATGAAAATTGGAGACCTCTCTCTTCTTTTAAGTGGGAGAACTTGCACAATTGGTGGCTGACTAAATACTTTTTTGCCCCACTGTATCTTGCCGGTATCTCGCAACCTCGTACACCAGCTCAGGCTCCTTCCCCACCAGAGAGGTTACATTCCACGTACCAAAAGCCAGTTTAGAAAGCTTGGGATCAGTCCACCAAGGTCTCCGCCTTTGACCGCCACCTTATCCACATAGCACCGGACCCCCATGATCCCTCCTGCAGGTGGTGAGCCCACTGGAGGGCGGACCCATGTAACTCCTTCGGGCTGAGCCCGGCCGGGTCCCATGGGTGGAAACCCGGCCACCAGTCGCTATCCTTTGAGCCCCTCCCCCAGGCCTGGCTCCATGGTGGGGCCCCGGTAACCCCATACCGGGCGGGGTACACTGAATCCTTGATATACAATTTATCATGAGAGTCTGTTGGATCGTTCTTAGTCTGGCCCTTCACCCAGGACCAGTTTGTCTTGGGTGACCCTATCAGAGGCAAATTGCCCCAGCAACACAGCTCCTGGGATCAATGGGGCACGCAAACCCCCCCACCACGATAAGGTGATGATCCATGAGTTGCATCACATGTAGAATTTTATTTGAAAACATAAAAAAAATCTCTTACAATCAAGTTAACAAGTGCAGGTGAGATATGTTTGTTCAGTTGCTCAACAATGAAATATTTTCTGTAACTGTAACAATAGTTCCACACATACAACACTTCTGTATACTGTATTTAAAACTGTTTAAAGTGACTGTGTTCTGCTGCACTAAAATGAGTGAAGTATAAGGAAGCGTATCTGCAAAGAATATTTTCTTTTTTAAATTGGGAGCATCTATTTTCTGTTCATTTTCTATCTATACATCCTCACCGCAAAAACTCTTGGGTGTCAAGCATGGGTGGTGGCTGGGAGACCCAGACAAGGGCCAGAATTTGAGATGAAGAAATGTACAAATGCTAAGTTTAAGTATGCTATTCGTCATATCTCTAAAAATGAGCAGCTTATGAGAAGTAATTCCCTGGCCAAGAAATTGTTAGATAAGAATGTCACAGAATTTTGGAAGGAGCTTAGACGGATTAGTAACAGTAAAACGCCTTTGCCCTGTACTTTGGAAGGCATTTCAGGTACAGAAAATATTGTGGATCTTTGGCGGCAACACTTTTACTCATTTAATTCAACTAAGGATGAAACTTACAAGGTAGGGAAAGTAGAAAGGGACGATTCGCTCCTGATTGACACTCATACAATGATCAAAGCCATTAGAGAGCTATCAGATAACAAAGCGAGTGGTTTAGACTGTATTTCTGCTGAGCATCTTAAATATGCTAGCTCAAGAATTGCTCCTCTTCTTGCAATCTGTTTCCCCAGCTTCATGATTCATGGGATGTTACCAGAATCATTATTGTCTGTTGTGTTGGTACCAGTCATTAAAGATAAAGCTGGCAAGCTGTGTAGCCTGGATAATTACAGACCCATAGCTTTAGCCAATATAATATCTAAAGTACTGGAAAAAATCATGTTTGAAAAATTAAATGTATTCATCAAATCTACTGATCATCAATTTGGATTCAAACCCCATCATGGAACAGATCTGTGCATATATGCCTTAAAAGAAATTATAAATAAGTACAGAAATCAAAATTCTTCAGTTTTTCTGTGCTTTATTGACGCCTCCAAGGCGTTTGATCGTGTTAATCACAGGATACTGTTTAGGAAAATGATTGACAGGGGGGTGCCCAAGTACTTAGTACGTATCCTGATTTACTGGTACGCACATCAGAAGATGCTGGTGAAATGGGGGAAGAGTCATTCATCACCATTTGGTGTGAGCAGTGGTGTCAGACAGGGCAGTATATTGTCCCCTATTCTATTTAATCTTTACATGGATGAGTTGTCAAAGCAACTGAATGCCTGTAAAACTGGGTGTTTAATAGGGAATAAGTTAGTGAATCATTTTATGTATGCTGATGATCTAGTTATTCTCAGTCCAAGTAGTGCTGGTCTTCAGGAGTTATTAAGAGTGTGTAGTGCTTATGGAGAGGAAAATGACATAAAATATAATACAAATAAGAGTTGTGTGCTGATCTGCCGCACTAAAGAAGATTTGTTAATGAAATTCCCTGTCTTTGAATTGGCAGGCAGGGAATTAATTGTCAGGGATAAAATTAAATATCTGGGACATGTTATTAATGATAGAATGACTGATGATGATGATATTTTCAGACAACGCTGCAAAATCTACATGCAAGCAAATATTCTTGCACGCAGATTTGGTTTTTGTTCAGATGAGGTGAAACTGTTTCTTTTTAAAACCTATTGTACACCTTTATACACTGCTCATTTATGGATAAATTATAGGAAACTAAGTATGCAGAAATTACAGGTTGCCTACAATGATGCCTTAAGAATTTTACTTAAAAAGCCTCGATGGTGCAGTGCCTCCGAGTTATTTGTCTCATCACGTGTAAATACTCTGCATGCAGTAATAAGGAATTTTATGTATAAATTCATCTGTCGGCTTGATGTATCTAGAAATGAAATCATTCAAGTCATGTCTAGCATTAAGCTCAGTTCTATTCGCTGTCAGTCACAGTTTAGAAGGCACTGGTACAGTAGTCTTTTTAAGTCTTTTTAAAGTCTGTACTGTCTTTGTACTTCTTTAAGCAGTTATGTCTTAGTGTTTCTTGTAACTTTTTGATTGTTTCAACTGTCTTGTTTTTTTACCTTACTTGTTTATTTTTCTCTTGATGGACCTTGAGTCTGGAATAAAAGTCTTTTGTCACTGTTCTCAGAGCACTAAAAGTGAATGAATGAATGAATCTTTATTTCAGATAGATTAAAAGTAAAGATTAAAAAGAAGCAGAATAATATAACAAAGGGGAAAAAGAAAAAAAAATCCAACAAGGTCAAATTAGACAATAACTCCTCTGATTATACAGTTCAACATAAGTTATCCGAAATGGGTGATGGCTGAAGCCGCAGCTTATATTGCCCACCTGTGGGACACATATATGCACATATGTATATGACTGCATGATTCATACATATACCACCTTAGGCTTCACATCTGAGACGGAACAAAGGACTGAGCCGCTCTGGAGATAACACGAGGGTGTGAAGTTTAGTCTTTGGCATGCAAAAAGACAGCCTTGGGGGATTTTGCCCAGTGGCCAGAGACTGAAAGGTGGAGTGTGTTAAGATCGGGGGGAAGTTACATTGTGACTGGGATTAAGTACCATGTGACTGTGTGTTTGATGTCCTGGGTATAAAAGGGACAGATGTGGGAAGATTCATTCTCCTTCTGTTTTTGGATGATGTTGGAGAATGTGAATAAATCTGACTTGAGAAATAAACTCAGCCTCGTCTTTCACCATTCTCCACACTGGTGACCCTATGACGTATCATGAGCAGAAGTAATTCCCCCGAGCCGGACTCATCAGGAGCCATCCAGGCAAACGCAGCCACAGTTGAGCTACCAGACTTCTGGCAAGACAACCCGTGCTCCTGGTTCCACTTGGTCAAGGCACAGTTTACCCTCCGGGGGATAACGGTAGATGACACCAAATTCTACCACGTTATTTCCGAGCTCGACAACCGCACAGCTCGATATGTGCAGAGCTTTTTGGAGCGCCCACCAGCCGGCGACAAATATGGCGGGTTGAAGGCTGCGCTCATCCAGCGTTTCACTCCCTCAGTCCAGGAGAGAGCAGAGAGACTCCTGGCCCTGAACGACTTGAGAGATAGCACGCCCGTCGACCTGATGGAAGACATGCTGAGGCTGAGGGGCTCAGACGGCGATGACTTCCTCTTCACCCACATTTTCCTGAGAACCCTACCGTCTGCCACGAGAGCGACCCTGGCCGGTTCACCGTTGATGGCCCAGCAGGACTTCCGCGCGCTGGCCCAGAAGGCACAATGGATTCTCAACGCCAGCAGACAGCGCGCGGGCACCGCCGCAGCGACGGAGCTCGGCGCGACGGCCGGAGTCGACAGGGGGCCAGAGGCAGTGGTAGCAGACCCACTGACAATGCCGGCGGTGAGAGCCAGGGATCGCGGAAGAGACGACCTCTGTTTTTACCATCGCCGCTTCGCAGAGAGGGCACACAAATGTATACCACCGTGCCAGTTCAGGAGCTGTGGGAAATGCCAAGATCGGGGGTCGATAGCAGCTGCGGCCCTTGGGGAGGAGAACAAGCTGCTCTACTTGACGGATACGCGATCGGGGAGGCAATTCCTCGTGGACACAGGCTCCCAAGTGAGCTTCATCATGCCTACATATGCTGACCGGCTGGCGGGTCCCGGAGGAACGGAGCGTCAGCAGCGAACGGCTCGAGGATTAAGACCTTTGGTGAGAAGATTCTGCTTCTGTCCCTCCACGGACGTACATTTGAGTGGACTTTTGTTATAGCTGCAGTGAACTTCAATATGTTAGGGGCTGATTTTCTGTGCTCACATGGTTTGTTGGTTGATCTTGCTAATAGGCGCCTGGTTAATGCACTTTCTTTTTATTCTATTCCCTGTGCAGCCCGAGTGACCCCGCCCACAGCACAAGCCAACGTCGCAACAGCAGGTGGTAAGTTTCACACACTGCTCACTCAGTTCCCAGCACTCACGGTTGCCACATTTTCAGCAGCTGTCGCTAAACACGGAGTGGAACACTTTATTACTACCACCGGACCGCCTGTTTTTGCAAAAGCTCGGCGCTTGGATGCAGCTAAACTGTCCATAGCGTGCAAGGAGTTCGCCAGCATTGAAAAGTTGGGCATCATCAGACGTTCGAAGAGCCCATGGGCTTCCCCGCTTCACATGGTCCCTAAAGCTGACGGCTCATGGCGTCCTTGCGGAGATTTCCGCAAGCTGAACAACGCTACAGCACACGACCGCTACCCAATCCCGCATATCCACGATTTTTCCGTTCATTTGGCGGGGGCGCGCATTTTTTCTAAGATAGACTTGGTCCGTGGGTACCATCAAGTCCCAGTACGCGCTGAGGACATACCCAAAACAGCAGTAATAACTCCATTTGGGCTTTTCGAGTTTTTGCGCATGCCGTTTGGGCTTAAAGGCGCTGCGCAGACGTTCCAGCGCATGATGGACGCAGTGTTGCGTGATCTCCCCTTCGTGTTCATCTACCTGGACGACATCTTGGTAGCCAGCGCGTCCGAAGACGAACACGAAAATCACCTCACGGCAGTTTTCCGGAGGTTGGGGGAGCACGGGTTAATAATCAGCCCAGCGAAGTGTCAGTTCGGGGTGACGCAGATTATTTTTTTGGGTCATCGCGTCTCTCCAGAAGGAGCCGTTCCTCTGTCGGACAAAGTGCGCTCAGTAACAAATTTTCCCCAGCCACAAACGGTCAAAGTGTTATAGGAGTTTTTGGGAATGGTAAATTTTTATAACCGTTTCCTCACCTGCGCAGCGCAGCTCATGCAACCATTGTATGCTGTGCTAAAAAACAAAAACCCACAAGCAAAATCGAATGGTCTCCTGAGCGAGAGCGAGCATTCGCGGAGGTCAAAACAGCCCTGGCAAACGCTGCGTTGTTAGCACATCCAGACCCCACGGCCCGCATAGCGCTCACTACTGACGCGTCAGATGTGGCCATAGGAGCGGTCGTGGAGCAGGAGGTCGCCGGGGCTTGGCAGCCGCTCGCCTTTTTCAGCAAGACGTTGCGCGATAGTGAGCGAAAATACAGCGCATTCGACAGGGAGTTGTTAGCTCTCCACTTAGCCATTCGTCACTTCCAGTTCTGGCTGGAGGGACACCGTTTCACCACGTTCGTTCACCACAAGCCGCTGACTTTTGCAATGGCCAAGGTTTCAGAACCGTGGTCAGGCCGGCAGCAGAGGCAGCTGGCTGCAATTTCAGAGTTTACTACCGATATTCAGCACGTAGCGGGTAAACTTAATGAGGTGGCAGACTGTCTCTTGCGCGCTGTAGCGGCCCCAGTCTGCGTAGGGGTAGATAGTGCAACCATGGCCGTGGAGCAGGCTAGCGACGCGGAAGTGCGCGCCGCCGCAGTCCGCACAGGGATAGATTATGCAGCCATGGCCGCAGATCAGGTTAGTGATGCGGACGTGCGCGCGCGCCAGTCTGGACCAACAGGGTTAAGGCTGGAGAACAGGGTGTTACAAGATGTTATGCCCCCCTAATCTGCGATGTCTCCACAGGTCGACCGCGCCCGGTGGTACCGACCGCGTGGCGCCGCCGCGTTTTTGACTCGATTCATTCTCTGGCGCACGGGGGTGCGCCAGATGGTAGGAGAGAAATTTGTATGGCCGTCTGTCATCAACCACAGCCGAGAAGGTGGCGCGCGCTTTTTTAACAGCATGGGTAGCGCGCTTCAGAGTTCCGTCGGACATTACGTCCGACAGAGGTCCTCAATTTGTTTCCGAGCTTTGGTCAGTGATGGCCCGCAGCCTAGGGGTAACGATCCACCTCACTACCGCGTACAACCCGCAAGCTAATGGGTTATGCGAACGTTTCCATGGGTCATTGAAGGCGGCCCTCAGAGCGTCGCTTACGGATGCAAATTGGGTGGACAGGCTACCATGGGTTTTATTGGGGTTGCGTTCTGCACCTAAAGAGGATTTAGAAGCCTCCCCAGCTGAGTTAGTTTTTGCGCAGCCACTCCGGCTACCCAGGGAATTTCTCCCAGATAATCCTGCGCCAGAATGCTCCCTGGCTCAGCGGTTGCAGAGTGGCGCGGAAGCAGGTTTGCTGCCCGGCCCCGTTCACCACAGTTTTCCGCGTGTTTTTGTGCCTAAGGCTCTTAAAAATGCGGAGTTTGTTTTTGTCAGAAACAATGTGCATCGCCCACCGCTGCGACCACCTTATGACGGACCATATAGAGTGCTGGAAACAGGGGAGAAGCATTTTTTGCTAGATTTGGGGGGCAGGAAAGAACAGATTGGCATAAACAGACTCAAACCCGCCTTTGTGTTGGCCGACGAAAATGTGCTGTTGGCTACGGCTCCTCGGTGCGGCAGACCCCCTAAGGAGCATTCATCAGGACACTCACAGGGATTGACTAACAGTTCTAATCCCCAGACAGCAGCTCCCCAGCAGGAAGGCACTGTGAGAGTGGTAAAGCCCGCTTACAGCAGATATGGGAGGCGACTGAGGCCCAAGCGACATGTGGACTGATGTGTAATAATTCTACCATGACTTGCAGACTGTTATTACGTTTGTTCCATCTTAGACGTTTGGGGGGGGGGGGTCATGTGGGACACATATATGCACATATGTATATGACTGCATGATTCATACGTATACCACCTTAGGCTTCACATCTGAGATGGAACAAAGGACTGAGCCGCTCTGGAGATAACACAAGGGTGTGAAGTTTAGTCTTTGGCATGCAAAGAGACAGCCTTGGGGGATTTCGCCCAGCGGCCAGAGACTGAGAGGTGGAGTGTGTTAAGATCGGGGGGAAGTTACATTGTGACTGGGATTAAGTACCATGTGACTGTATGTTTGATGTCCTGGGTATAAAAGGGACAGATGTGGGAAGATTCATTCTCTTTCTGTTTTTGGATGATGTTGGAGAATGTGAATAAATCTGACTTGAGAAATAAACTCAGCCTCGTCTTTCACCATTCTCCATACACCACCCATATTCCATCCAAGAATTTAAAAGAAAAACAAAACAAGAGCGATTACAATTCCGAACAAAGCTAAGACAAAATGTGACAAAAAAACTAAGCAACAACACAACACAGACTGGATATGACAGTCCATATGTGATTTGACATATCATCATATATGTTTGGAGTATTTCTTCCTTTAGTTTTTGTTTAAATTGTCCAAGAGTTGTACATGATTTTAATTGAGGTCCAAAATCTGCTTTCTGCTTTCTGCTGCACATCCACCAACCACAATGCTCCACACCGTCTCTCTCTCTCTCTCTCTCTCTCTCTCTCTGAGTGGGCGTGGTCGTGAGTGCGAGCTGAGAGCGTGTGACAGCGTGAGTGAATTATCTCAAACTTTTCTCTATCTTTTTGTGTTTAAGGTGTTTTTTTTGTTAAATAATCTTAATTTTTGTTGTTTTCTGTAGCTGGGGTGGGGTAGGCGTTCTGGGAGGGGTGTTTCTGCTGCCAGCTCTGCTGGTCAGCATGGTTTTGGAGTGAGGCTCCGGGTTCGAGAAGCTGACACGCCGGCATGCTGTCAAACTGACTCCGGCTGTCAGCTGCTCAGTGGAGGAATGTAGTCTGGCTGTGGGGGAGCTGGTCGGTTATGAAAGCGTTAGATCAGCTTCTAGAATGAATAGTGCCATGGTAATCTTCCTAGATAGTATTGAAAAAGTTAACCAGGTAGTGGAGAGCGGGGTTGTGATTAAAGACACACTGGTTCCTGTTCTGTCTCTGGTAAATCCCACGAAGAGAATTACGATCTCAAATGTCCCACCATTTTTAAAGAATGAGCTGTTGGAGAAGAGCTGTCGAGACATGGGCAGCTTTTGTCCCCGATTAAGCACATCCCTCTCGGTTGTAAGTCCCCGCGTTTAAAGCATGTCATGTCTTTTAGGCGACAGGTGCTCATGATTTTAAAGAATAGCGAGGAAAGCCTCAACCTCGTATTTAAATACCGGATTGACGGCTTTGATTACACCATCCACGTCACCTCCGATAATATGAAGTGTTTCGGCTGCGGAATGGAGGGACACTTGATTCGATCATGCCCTCAGGGAGTGGGGGGTGATCACTCGGGGGAGGCCGCTAGTGCGGCCTCGGGGCTGTCTGGCGGCGGAGCGGCTTCGCCGCTCTCCGAGGCTGACCGCGCTACCGCGCCGTCGGGCGCTCCGGCCAAGGCCGCGGGGCCGTCTGGCGGCGGGGCGGCTTTGCCGCCCTCCGCAGCCAGCCTGTCGATCATAAATGAAACAGCAACAAAAGTTAAAGCACATCGCAGGGCTGCTGCACAGACCACCATTGTGGACAAGGGTGCGATTACCGAGAGGGATCATGCTGAGGGTCAGACAGATGAGCCAAATGAGGCCCAGGTAGATAGTGGGACTAGAAAAATGAATATAAAACCACAGCACAGGGTGAGTGAAAAACAAGAAGAGACAGCTACCAGGGTGGCTGAGTCAGTGTTGGAGGATGAGGATGACATTGAAATAGATGAAGAGTAATGTAAAATCTCAATCAAGCGGAAAAATTTGGAAACCAAACAGCAGAGGAGCAAAGTAAAAAGGGTTGTCAAAGACAGTTCTGAGGTTTCTCTATCTCAACCAGATTCTTATGCTGGGTCTGAGATAGAGAGTGATGGTGAAAGCAGTGATGATGGGACCAGTGGAGGCGGTTACCCCTTCACAAAAATACAGAAGTTTTTGCAGGACACTAAGGGATCCAGAATGGGGAAGAAGTTTTCAACTTTAACCAATCTAAAACGTTTTGTTGAGTCTGCTCGGGCCTACATGAAAAATAGGGGAGAGCTTGAGCAGGAAAGTTTTACTGATCAGGAGGTCTACAGACTAAAAAAGCTTGTGCTAAAAGTTAAGAACCAAATTGCCCAGGATGATTAGTCTTTTATCGCTCATTCTTTCTTTTCTGTTTTTGTATTGGTTTTACCCTTTTATATGCATGTGCAGTTTTAATTTTGGCACACTCAACATCAATGGAGCAAGAGAAATGTCCAAGCGAGCGTGTGTTTTTACTCTTGCAGAATGCAAGAAAATTAATGTTCTGTTTGTTCAGGAGACTCATAGTTCTGAGGACAATGCTGCTGACTGGAGGAGGGAATTTCGAGGTGAAATTATTCTTAGTCATAAAAGCAGCAGCAGCAGTGGTGGAGTGGGTATTTTATTTTCTCGAGATTTTATTCCATTTTCTTATGACATTGATGAGATAATTGCAGGCCACATTTTAAAAGTTCGAGCTGTTTTTGAGAAAGTGAAAGTTGTTTCTATAAATGTGTATGCTCCAACCGTAGGCACAGAAAGATTGGCCTTTTTAAATATTTTAGATGACACGATCAAAAGTTGCAGTAATGATGACTTTTTATTTGTGGGAGGTGATTTTAATTGCACAGAAAATCCTCTTATGGATAGGAATCACCCAGAGCCACATGCTGCATCCAAGAAAAGTTTAAAAGGTCTCATAGAAGCTCATGATCTGTGTGATGTGTGGAGGAATTTTCTTGGCAAGGCTAGACAGTACACGTGGAGCCATAGAAAGGACGATATTCTGTCCTTAGCTAGACTGGATAGGGTTTACAGTTTTAAGCACCATTTTAGCATTTTTAAAAGTGCTTTTATAGTCCCTGTTGGCTTTACAGATCACTCTCTGGTTCAGTGTTGTGTTTTTATCAAGAATATAAAGTGCAGTAGTGCATACTGGCATTTTAACACATCACTTTTATTGGATAACAGTTTTAAAACTGCTTTTATGTTTTTTTGGAGTAATTTTAAATTAACAAAATCAAGTTTTAGTTCTTTGCAGCAGTGGTGGGATGTAGGGAAGAGCCAAATAAAGAATCTGTGCCTACAGTATACTCGCAATGTCTCTGGAGACTTGGCCAGGTCTGTCAGGGACCTGGAGAGAGAAGTAGTGGAGCTGCAGTCTTTGGCAGGCTCCACAGGAGAAAGAGGACATTTTGAGGCCCTCAATGGCAAAAAGTCTGTTTTAACTGACCTACTAGGTGTGGCCGCCAGGGGCGCTGTAGTACGCAGTAGGTTCCAGAACATCGCACTAATGGACGCTCCATCTCATTTTTTCTTTGGTTTGGAGAGGAAGAATGGTCAGAGGAGGATGATCCACTCTCTCAGCTCCGAGGACGGGCGGCTAATCCATGAGTCTGCGGAGATCCGTCGCTTTGCAGCTGCTTTCTACAAAGATCTTTTTAAGAAAGAATTTGTTGAGAATCCACATGTGCTGAGTCATTTTTTGACGGACTTGCCAAAAGTGATGGCTAGCATGAATGCGGAGCTGGAGAGTGGGATCACTCTGCAGGAACTAGCAGTAGCTGTCCAGTCTCTTCAGTGTGGAAAAGCCCCAGGGATAGATGGTCTACCATCGGAGTTCTACAAGGCGTTCTGGTCTGAGATCTGTGAGGACTTGCTGGAAGTACTGTCTGACAGTCTGCGGAAGGGTCACCTGCCCCTAAGTTGTTGGAGAGCAGTCCTCACCCTCCTTCCCAAGAAAGGCGACTTGAAAGACATTAAAAACTGGCGTCCGGTGGCCCTCCTCTGTACTGACTATAAAATTCTCTCCAAAGTGTTGGCTACCAGGCTGAGGAAGGTGATGGAGCAGGTCATACATGTAGACCAGACCTACTGTGTACCTGGTAGGTTGGTTACAGACAACATTTTTTTAATTTGTGATGTTTTGGACCTCTCCAGCTCATTGGTCAAGGAACTTGGTCTTATTTCAATAGACCAAGAAAAGGCGTTTGACCGAGTTGAACATCCATACCTGTGGCAGACACTAGAGGCCTTTGGTTTCAGCTCAGGGTTCATCGCCAAGATCCAGGCTTTGTATAGAGACATTGAGAGTATTCTTAAGATTAATGGTGGTTTAAGTGCTCCTTTCAAAGTTGAGAGGGGTGTCCGACAGGGCTGCCCCCTCTCCGGTATGCTGTACTCTCTTGCCATCGAGCCCCTCCTTTGTAAACTAAGGCAAGGCCTCACTGGTTTTAAAATCCCCAACTCTGACTCTGTTTTTAAAGTGTCTGCCTATGCTGATGATGTTGTTGTTTTTACAAGAAGTCAAAATGATGTAGACTACCTTTTAAGAACTGTTAATCTTTTTGGTGAGTGCTCCTCAGGGAGAGTGAATTGGGGTAAGAGTGAAGCTGTTGTGGTGGGGGGGAGACCATAAAAAATTGCCCTACCTGGTGGCCTTTTGTGGACACAAGGTGGTTTTAAATATCTTGGTGTGTTTTTAGGAAATCAGACTTTTACTGAAAAAAATTGGGAGTGTTTTTTAGAAAAAACTGAGGGAAGACTAAAAAAATGGAAATGGATTCTGCCAAACTTGTCCTTCAGAGGTCATGTTTTAATTATCAACAGCTTGATTGCTTCAATGCTGTGGCATCGACTGTCTTGTCTGGACCCTCCACCCAATTTGCTGGCCAGAGCGCAATCTATAGTTGTGGACTTTTTCTGGGACCGTCTTCACTGGGTTCCACAGAGCATCCTGTTTTTACCGAGGGAAGAAGGTGGTCAAGGGCTCATCCATCTGGCCAGCAGGGGGGCTGTCTTTCGCCTGCAGTTCATTCAGCGACTGCTGAGTGGCCCCCTTGACCTTGTGTGGAGACCTATTGCCAGGGCTGTCCTGGCTCGCTGTGGAGGGCTTGGACTAGAGGAGTCGCTGCTTTTTGAATGAATGAATGAATGAATGAATTTATTTATTTCGGATAATACAGTACAGGTTAAAGAAACTGTATAATATAACAACAAGGTCAAATTAGACAGAGACTCCTTCTACTAAACAATTCCACGTGAGTTATCCGAAATGGGTGATGGCTGAAGCCGCAGCTTATATTGCCCACCCATATTCCATCCAAGAATTCAAAGAAAAAAGAGTAAACAAGACAAGAGTGATTACAATTTAGAACAAAGCTAAGACAAAGTGTGACTGAGAGAAAAAAAAAAAAAAAAAAAAAACTAAGCTAAGCTAAGCTAAGTTAAGCAGTTACTATTCAAGACAAATCTAAGACAGAATGTCACAGAGAGAAAAAAAAAAAAAAAAAAAAAAACTAAGCTACAACACAACACAGGCTGGATATGTCAATCCTTATGTGAGTTTACATGTCGTCTTGTAAATATGTTTGGAGTATTTCTTCCTTTAGTTTTTGTTTAAATTGTCCAAGCGTTGTACATGATTTTAATTCAGGTCCATAATCGTTCCATAATCTGACTCCTTGCACTGAAATACAGTGTTGCTTGGTGGTTGTTCTCACTGTAGGCTTTTGAAATATACATGTTCCTCTGAAGTGATATCGTTTCTCCCTTGTTTGGAACAACTTTTGGATATTTGCAGGCAGTGATAAATTCTTCACTTTGAACATTATTATTGCGGTTTTAAAGTCAACCAGATCTTTCAACTTGAGAGTTTTTTGTTTAAGAAAAAGTGGGTTTGTTGGTTCCCTGTAAGCTGCTTTGTTTATTATTCTAATAGCTCTCTTTTGAAGCATAAAGAGTGGATATATGTTTGTTTTATATGTATTTCCCCATACTTCATTGCAATATGTCATGTATGGGAGTATTAATGAATGATACAAGGTGTATAGTGTGGGTTGATTCAGCAAATATTTCACTCTGTGTAATATTGCAATTGATTTGGAGACTTCACCTTTAATATAATTAATATGTGACTTCCAACACAGTTTGTTATCAATTATTACTCCAAGGAATTTGGTTTCAGATACCCTTTCAATCTCTACACCATTTACACTGAGTTTGGGTACTGGATTGTTGTGATGGTTGTTAAAGACTATAAATTTTGTCTTACTTAAATTGAGTGTTAATTTGTTTGAATCAAACCACAGTTTAAGCTTTCCTAATTCCTTCCCGAGTGTATCCAGAAGTTGTTCCAAATTGTTTCCACTGCATAGCAGATTAGTGTCATCGGCGAACAATATTAAGTCCATTTTTTCTGAGACTTTACATATATCGTTTATATACATATTGAATAATAATGGTCCCAAAACTGAACCCTGTGGGACTCCACAGGTGACCTTCAGCAACTCTGAGTTTTTGTTGCTAACACATACTT